>JABUQX010028915.1:0-30000 GCA_015478945.1 Trachelipus rathkii
GCTGCTATTATTGTCCTTTCATCTTCCTTTCTTAAATATTCTCAAGCTAGTGGCTGTAGTGTGTGTTCCTCATCTATATAAATCTGCTCTGCACTTTCATTCTAAAATATTTCCCACATGCATGTTCTTCATGTTTGATAATATCATTAATTATTTTTTCATGTTTATACTTGCCCTTCATATCCTTTATTATCTTTCCTACATTTGGTACGTCTCTAAATTCCTCTGCCTCAATTTATACTCCGTCCAGATAGTCCTTCTCTTTTTTCCATTTTTTTTTGTTGAGGGGTTTCATTGTCTCATGCTCATTAACTTACCTTTTTTCTTTCTTTTTTTTTTAAAGTTTCTCTCCTCGAAGGGAGGTATTAATCCCTCATCCGGGTCCAAACCTTAGACCTATGATGAAACTATCTTTCTTACACCCCCAGCACCCTTGAACCTGGTCCCGTAGAATGGCACCCCATATTTTCCGCAGAGTTCACATGGGGTTCCCTCCCAAGGCAGGGACAATCGCCATCCACAAACTGTGCACCTGACTCTCATTCCACCATCACCACCCGGTCACCCCGAGCTGTTCATATTCCTCGCCCGACGCCAACCCGTCGGAACTGGTTTTGTTTTAAACCAGCCCTACAGAGTAAGCCAATCAGTTGGACGTACGGGGAATCGAACTTTCATTGCTCGGGGAACTAGTATTGATAGACGGAAGAAAAAGATTTCGGAGAGGCAGATGCGTGGAAGGACATCCGATAACCCAGGGAAGGGTGAGAAGCATCTGCTTCTAGAAAACGTAAAATGCCACCAAACCACCTAAGTGCACTATGAACCGAAGCTGTTGGTCTCTTCTCCAGACCATTGTATTATTTGTCTCGAAAAATTCGAGGTGTAAGATTTTTATTGATGATGGATCCAGTAGACTTCGTTTCCTTTTTTATTATACTCATAGCCACACTCAGAACATTTAAGTAATTTTATTAATTTATTTACTTTTTTAAAAAAATTTTCTCCTTTGGAAGTTATCATCCCTCATCCGGGTCTGAACCTCAGACCTAATTATAACGGATTTTCGGTTCATCCCCAGTACCCCTGAACCTGGGGTTGATCTGTGCAGTATGATATCCCAGAATTTTCGCAGAGTTCCCATAGATTTCCCCCCAAAGCAGGGATAATTCGCCATCCGAGTTCTCATTCCGCTCATCACTGCTAGGTTAGTCAGAGCTGCCTGAATTCCTCGCCAGAGACGCCGAACCGTCGGAACTATCATGTTTTAAACCAGCCCAACAGCGTAAGCGAATCAGTTTTCATTACATGGGTGACTAGCAATGAGAGACGGAAGAGGAGGATTTTGGGGAGAGGAAGATGTGCGGAAGAGGAACATCCGATAGCCCGGGGAAGGGTGAGAAGCATTCGCTTAAGGAAAATGCCCACCACACAACCTCAGTGCACCATGGGACTGGAGCTGCTGGTCTCTTCTAAAGTAAGATATTTTTCTATGGTTCCAGTAGACTGTGGTCAGCATTCCACCAACCTGATAGCCTACTTAATAGAAGATCCGTTTTTCGTAGGATCTTTTCGAATCCTGATGCTTGGAGATGGTGAGAAAGACTCGGTCCCCTCTCACCTGCAATGAGGTGGGGCCGGCAACAGGTCTTCCCTGTCAAATATTTTTATTTTATATATTTTGTTTTAATGAGTAAGCATGTGTTTTAAGTGTTCTTTCCCTTTCAATGGGTTATTATTACACTCATAAGCATTTGTGTTTTTAAGTGTTCTTTCCGATTACACTCATGGCCACAAACAGAACATTTAAATAATTTTTTTCTTTTTCTTTCTCCCTTTTAAGGGGTTAGTAATAGATCTATAAATCTCAGGTGTCCGTGGTCAAACCTTGACTATAAGGACATTCCAAATTTTTTTTATCCACATTCCAACACGTCGTAAAATTGCAATGCTCTTTCTTACAATCATTAAGCTCAGTTCTAATGTGTTGACTGATACTGGGAGCTTCTCCAGATGTTTCCCAAGACTCTTTATTACAACAAGCGTTCCAACTACCATGGGAATCACCATGATATCATTAGTGTTCCACTTTCTTCTAATATCTTGTTTGGCCTTGATATTTTTATTTTCTTTTCCCTTTCATATGCCACCACGCTGCTATCATTTGGGACTCCCACCTCTATTATGTAGCACTTCTGTCCTCTCTTATTCTTGACAACGCTCTGGTCTATTGTGAGTGACTGTTACTTCCGTTGGGATAACGAATAATAAAGTAACAGCACCTCTTCGTTTTCTTCTATTTCTGGGGGATTGTGCTTCCAGTAGTTGGCCGCTTCTGTCCTGATGTTGTATTTTTGGCACAATTTAAAATGAATTAATCTGCAGATGGTGTTATGCCTTTCAGTATATAGATGTCTGTTTAGCAGAGTCTGCATCCTGCATGTTAGTTAGCAGAGTCTGACATCCTCATATTTTTGTGAGGAACAGATTCTGTGTCCTGGTCACACACATTGCATTTGTCGCTGATGTTCTCCTTCTCTATGTGTTTTCTATGCCATCTTGTTCTGAGTGTTCGGTCCTCAGCGGCCATAATAACTCTTTCTTCTTCTTCTGGTTGTAATCGTCCCCTCGTGAATATCTCCACTGATTTTTCCTTATCCACATAACTTTCATCAATGATTTTCTTGTATTCTTTTGCCATTGCTTGTTGTCTCCATTTGTTTATATGTTTCTTCTTCCTCTCTGCTTCAAATTTATTTTTTAATATTCTAGTCTTTTCCTTATGCGTTTTTCCCTTCCCACCTTTGACCTTGTTCTATTCTAATATTATTCATGTTCATGTTCATGTTATTTGTTTTCTGTTTAATTAGCAAAGTTTTTGTTCTCTTGCCACTTTCGTGTTGATCCACCCATTGGAGGAATTTGTTTTCTGCGCTTTCCAGGTATTGGCCTATCCCTACTACTTCTCACACACACGTCACATATACACACACACACATATATATATATATATATAGTTATATGCAAAATGAGAGAGAGTTACAAAATATATAAATTTACATAAAAGGTAGAGCAAAATAAAACTATATATATATATATATATATATATATATATATATAGTAACTTGGTTCCGGCCGGAACTAACCGGAACTTTCTACTTTTTCAAATGTCTTTCTTAATAAAATTCAGTAATTGATTTGCCATTTACACAGTTATGATTATGCATAAAAATAATATTGAAAATTGATATATGTGAACAAATATCATGATAAAATGACCTTTGACTCTATACTTTCGAAAACTTTAAATATGAAACAATATTTTCACACTCCGAACTGGTAGCTTAATAATTTGTGAACGGGGTTTCGATATTTCTTTGATTTTTTTGATTTTTTAGACACATATTGCTTTTATTTTTTATTTTTATAAAATTAGTTAATAATCCTAATTATTACCTAATTAATAATAAGTTTAGTAAATATAATTATTTAGTTTAAGTTATTTAAATTATATATATATATATATATATATGGTGGTGAGCTGAGGCCGTCCTCTTTGCTTTGATGTTTATATATATATATATATATATATATATATATATAGTTTTTTTATATACTGTATAATATCTGAGTATTAAGTTATTTTATTATATATATATATATATATATATATATATATATATATATATATATATATATATATATATATATATATATATATATATATATATATATATATAGTATATTATATATATATATATTTATGTATATATATATATATATATATTTATTTTTTATATATTTATTTAAATATATATATATATATATATATATATATATATATATATATATATATATATATATATATAATATATATAGTATATGTTTATATATCTATATATATATATATGTATTTTATTTATTTCTTTCTTAAAAATGACTTTAAACAACATTGATGAATTTACTTATTATGTAGATGAAATATACTTATCATTAATTAGGTAATAGCTAGGATTAATTATTAATTTATAAAAAAAATTTGCCTAAAAAATAAAAAAAATAAAAAGCCATGATTTTTTTATAAAAAAATACGTAAAAAAATCGCTGATTTTAAATATTTGATCTTTTTGCCAATCCTGCTCTAGAATCTATCTAGATCTGGGGATAAATAAAATTTGTACAGGGTATTATTATTATTATTATTATTAAAAGAAATTAAGTTTAAAGTAGAAACTACTACAAAACAAAACATTAACTAAACTGTTTAAGCAAAAAAATTTTAAAATTTTAAAACAAGATTCCAATAGTTATTAACTTAAAATAAAAATTATTTGAATTTTGAAAAATGCTGTGGTGTAGGAAATAAGTTGCCTCCAGATGTTGTGTGGGAGTTAAACGTCGCCCTATTCCTCAAACACGTTACCCGTTTCTGAAAAAGCTTTTAAACTTTGAAGACCCGTAGAACTTTATATATAAGCTGCGTTTCCAGAAGCCCCGAATGCAGCCCGGGCGGGCACACAGGTGCACATGCATCGCTTCCAGAGCCCGTTTGCGCACCTCTACGTCACGTAAACGTCACCCGTTGTTAAATCCTCGATTTCGGGAATTAATAAACGTCGGGCTGCGCGGAAGAATACTTTGTTTACAAACAAATCTTTTACAAAACATGTGTCGGAAATAGCTTGCCAAAATTTTAATATTTCAGTTAACTTTTATATTAATGATACTAATATATCGTATCATTTTCATAAAATAGATACATAAGTATAAGAGTCATGGGCGTAGGTAGGATTTCATTTAGGAAGACAAAGTATTGAGTGATATATATATATATATATATATATATATATATATATGTATATAGTTATATATATATATATATATATATATATATATAGTTGTATATATATATATATATATATATATATATATATATAAACTATCTTTTAACGTGCTTTCTCCCCTATACAGGGGGTAAACACGGGGGGACCAGGGAAATCGAACTCTAAGGCCGGCTATCCCAAACCAGTGCCACCATGCTCGCAGTCAAGTTTTAATTCTTGCCCCCCAGGTAGAAAAAACCCAACTGCTACGCGGAAGAACGCGGATGATTTGAACCAGCGTCCTCTCGTATGAGAGGGGGTGACTCATCTTCCTGCGCCGCGGAGGTGTTCATATATATATATATATATATATATATATATATATATATATAGTATATATATATATATATATATATATATATATATATATATATATATATATATATATATGTAATATATATAATACGTTTGTAATTAATAACTACTACTTCATTATCTATTGATTGATGTATCTTTTTCAGTTTTTCCACTAATAAACCCTTAAAAACGTCGTCTGGCAAAAATATAAGGTTAATTTTTTTTATTTCGCCAAGATTTAGGAACCTGCCCCCCCCCGTATACGCCCATGATAAGAGTATTGTTTACACTGCCAGCTGATCCGTCTGCGTCGGCCGTCTACCAGGTACTCAAATTTCTACTCTCCGATTGGTCAATGTAAATCTTTTCATACCCGAAGCGTTTCCGAGTCGGTTTTGCACACTGCAGTCGGGCTCCTGGAAACGCAGCTATAGTATATTCCTTTTTTTTTTCCTCCTGAATATGCATCTTTTAGTATTTGCTCACATTATGGATATGACAAGATGCCAGATACTTATAGAGAGACTCCACTTGGATAAGTTTTGGCGAAAATAAAGCTGCGTTTTCAGAAGCCCGAGTGCAGCCTGTGTGCAAAATCAACTCGAAAACGCTTCGAATTGAAAAAATTACATTAACCAATCAGAGAACAGGAAATTTTAGTACTTGGAAACATCTCAGCGCGCCCGTCTGATCAGCTGGCAATTGTAAAACAATACTCTTATACTTATATGTGTCTATTTATAAAATGATACGATATATTAGTATCCTTTAATATAAAAGTTAACTAAAAATATTTAAAATTTTGGCAAACCATTTCCGACACACGTTTTGTAAAAGATTTGATTGCAAACAAAAGTATTCTTTCGGCGCAGCTCCTACCATTTATTATTACACTCCTGTAAAATCGAGGATTTAACAACGGGCGCCTGACCGTGACGTTGCGACGTAGAAGTGCGCAAACGGGCTCTAGAACGATGCATGCATTCCAAAGCCTGCCCGCTGCGTAGCGTCGTGGCTTGGAAACACAGCTTTATGTTGCAGCTGAAGTCTAAAAGTTCAGGTTCCAGCCGAACTCCCAAGTAAGGTTCCGAAAGTCTGGTTCCCGCCGGAACCATGTTCTGGTTCCGGTACATCCCTAATATATATATATATATATATATATATATATAGCATATAGTAGTATATATATGGTGGTATATATATATATATATATATATATAGTATATATATATATATATATATATGCGTTATATAGCAAAGAGAGTATATATATATATATATATAAATTTATATATATATATATATATATATATATATATATATATATATATATATAATCAATTTTCACCAACCCATGCTTCCTTCTCTAAGTTCTGTATACATTCTAGACATTTTGTGGGCATTTAGCAGTTTTCTTGTTTTAATTAATATCATTTTCTTAAGGTCTTCTTGGAACAAATCTGTCACTCCTCAACTGTACATGATGAAAGGTACAGATAATGTTTTGATGGCTTTTATTTTATTTAGCCTAGCACTCAATTCCGATTTTAATATTGCTTTGTTTTTTTTTTAAATAATCTCTTTTTAGTTTCTCAACTTATGCTCCACCTTCTCCGACTCCTCCACTCCTACATATAATTATTTTCTTGCTACAGTTGCCCTATGATGATATCGTGTCTATCGTGATGTTTTCATTCTCCGTTCTTCTACCTTTCTTGAGTGTAAGGAAAGTACATTTATTCAGACCAAACTGCATACTTCTTGACTACCCCCACCTGCTCGATTGTCTCTTGTCTGCTTAGGGCATATAATTTTAAGTCATCCATATAAAACATGTGTGAAATTATTTTGTTTGATTTCTCGTTACGTGGGTTTATTCTATATCCGTTTTGTAATTTGTTTATTAGGTTGCTCTTGCTTTTCATGTCTAAGTATGTGTAATCTTAAGCTTCCTTTATGATTACACTTATAACTACACTTAGAACATTTAAATAATTTTATATTTTCATGTTTAAGCATGTGTAATCTTAAGCTTCCTTTATGATTGCACTCATAGCCACACTCAGAACATTTAAATAATTTTATATTTTGATGCGTAAGCATGTGTAATCTTAAGCTTCCTTTCTGATTACACTCATAGCCACACTCAGAACATTTAAATAATTTTATATTTTCATGTTTAAGCATGTGTAATCTTAAGCATCCTTTCTGATTACACTCATAGCCACACTCAGAGCATTTAAATAATTTAATTTTTTGATGTGTAAGCATGTGTGTTTTTAGGTATCCTTTCCGATTACACTCATAGCCACATTCAGAACATTTAAATAATTTTATTTTTTGATGCGTAAGCATGTGTTTTTTTAAGTCTCCTTTCCGAATACCCTCATAGCTACACTCAGAACATTTAAATAATTTTATATTTTGATGCGCAAGCATGTGTGATCGCAAGCTTCTTTTCTGATTACACTCATAGTCACACTCAGAACATTTAAATAATTTTGTATTCTGATGTGTAAGCATGTGAATTTTTAGGTATTCTCTCCGATTACACCCATAGCTACACTCAGAACATTTAAATAATTTTATTTTTTCATGCTCAAGCATGTGTGATGTTAAGCTTCTTTTCGCATTACACTCATAGTTGCAATCAGAACATTTAAATAATTTTATATTTTGATGCGTAAGCATGTGTCTTTTAAGTTTCCTTTTTGATTACACTCAAAGCCGCACTCTAAACATTTAAGTAATTTAATGTTGCTGTGAATTAGCAGATGACGGCTTAAGACTGATTTACGATTGCTTTCATAATTACAATGGGCACATTTAAACTTTCTTTTATGCAAATTCAGATGACTTTTCAACTCTTCATTACTTTTGAAATTTAAATTACAGTATTTGCAACAGAAGCTTTCACAATTATTTTTGTTTATTTTTTCACACATTTTTGACGTTTGAGGTAATCTTTTCAAAGTCCTTTTCACTTTGGAACCTTTTTCTCCTTGACCACCATCGCTAAGGAGAGTCTGTTCGAAATAAAAATATAAATAAAATTATATGAATGTAAAAGAAAATTCGATAATTTCACACAAACCTTCTTTATATATATATATATATATATATATATATATATATATAATATATAATATATATATATATATATATTATATATATATATATATATATATATATATATATATATATATAGTATATAAGTATATATATATATATATATATAGAGAGCATATTATATATATATATATATATATAAATAATCTATAAATCTTGGCAAATAACCCCCAAGAAGAGCTTTCTGACCTGCCAAAGTAGTAAACCAGCGTCTTCCTTCTTGGTCCAAAGTTTTTAACCTCTGTCTGCAAGCTTGGGCCGGCTCGTAATGTCCCTTCGAGTTAACACTCGTAGGGTTTTCGCCCTTCAGTAGAACTTAGCATCTTCCCATTAGCCTTCTGTAACTCGTTCTCCTAGAGCTCTCCAAAGGATTACAAGATACCACTGACAGCAGTTAATTCAAGCTGCAAAGAGTGATCTGGTTGCTGGTCTGTCGCCCTTATGCACTATAGAAAGAATGATCATATAAAACTGCCCATGATTGAAATTCATATTAATATTCTCCATTTAATTTATGAAAACACATGCCTTCTTCTTTTCATCTGGCTCATATATAGAGATAGAGTAGATAAATATAGTATATAAGATATATATAAGATATATGTATGTATGAATATATATATATATATAAGAGTCGTGTCATTCACTGATAAGTTTAATAAAATAACATAATGTAAGATTAAGTGAAATACTATTCTTTCAGAATGAAATCCATCTAAAGCCTGTAAGAATGAGTATTTTACTGAGAGCAACTATGCTTATCATTTGTTTATGGGCCCTCTAACCAAAGTAAGCTGATTCTATAACAGCTGAAAGCAACTGAGCTCCCTCATCACCCCTCTCCAAAGTTCCTGAGCCTCCATCCACACCTGCTCCTATACTTTGATGCCAATATTTAAAAATCATCCAATTGATAATAGTATAATAAGTAAAATATATATATAGAGTAAGATAAAAGTAAGATATATATGATATATATATAGAAAAAAGATAAAAAAGTACATATATATATGTTTGAAGCATGTAATTATTTGTATGAGCCTTCGCTTCAGATGGATCGATGACGATTATAGTAATTTTAGATCTATAGAGACGAGCTATGACGATGATGATTATTTGAAAAAATATAGTATTTAAATTCTCTCTCTCTCTATATATATATATATAAATATATATATATATATATATATATATATATATATATATATATGTATATATATATATATATATATATATATATATATATATATGTATATATAAAGGGGCTGTATATTAGGGGGACAGGTTCAACCTCTCCTGAAATTATTTAAATTCTTTAAGCTGTGATCAAAATTTTTGTAAATTCTTTAAGTCTCTTTAATTTTAATAATAATAATAATAATAATAATAATAATAATACAATAATAATAATAATAATAATAATTAATGAATATGAAAAGTGTTTACAAATGTTCTGAGGTGAGATAAGTAAAGTTCTTTTATATGTATAAAAAGAGCGAGTAATTAGGGGACTTGAATGTAAGTATCGCTGTGCATGATGAGCAAATTACAAACCCCAGTTAGAATAATGATGGATGTATAAATACTTAAAAGATAAGGATGTGTAATCGTTGATGGGACTAGCAAGTTCATTCCCTTCTTCAAATCATGTCTTTCTTCCTCATTAACTTCATGATGGTTCGATCGTGTGCTTGCCTCTTGCCATCTTGCGGCTATGGCGCGTATCGGGGCAAGTAAATTCTCGCTGTTCTCCAATCACTCTCGCCAATTTTCATTCAGCTAGAAATCGTTGCAGGGATACTCTTCGACGGGCAAAGGGCTTTCTTCATCAAACGAAAGTGCGCTGACCTTCCTTAAGCCTCCTTACTGACAAATCTTTCTGGTCTCTTGCCAAAAACATCTTTCATCTCTAGGAACTTCTGTAAATCTCCCTTTCCTAGATGGCCCTTACAGCATTTCCCTGTTCCAGTGGCGCCATTCTCGGCCTCCTATTTTCCACACTCAACTTTCAACCCTAGACGATTCTGCAGACATTTCTCTCTTCCTCCTCCTTCTCCTCTCATGTCCTATGTCTTTGCCTCTGGTGATTACAGAGTATTTGATCGGGTACATATACCTGAAATCTGCTGAAGGATAGGAAGACGGTGTGTCCCAGATGGCATTCCTTCCCAAGTTTTGGAGAGGTCTGAGGTATCCCCGCCCCTCGTTCAAAACTATACTTCCTATGTCTCAATACTAGCACTTTCCTCCCTCAGTGTTGGAACATGTACATGTCCAACCTATTCCGTAAAAAGGAAGCCTCTTCCTTTTAACTATCGCGCTATAGCTCACTCTGTATTCTATCTGAGAGATCTTTCAAAACTTCTTCAAACTTTCACTTCTTAGATTATCTGAAAACTCATTCCTTCTGATCGCCAGTACGGCTTTCAGTGCTCAAGGTTCTTCTGAAGTGATATACTGCTGACATACTTTCCTATCTCAATGATTTATGGTTTTCAGCTCTTAGAACTACGGGGAGACTTGCTGGAGCTTGACATATCCAAAGAATTTGACCGAGTATGGCACGCGTCACTGCTCCCGCAAGCTCTCCTCCTGCCTCTTTCTTGCTTAATTATGTCTAGGCTTTCAAACGCTCATGTCGGCTGTTGTTGATGGGGTTACTTCTTCTTTCTTTTCTGTCAATAGTGGTGTCCCTCAGGGTTCTAGCCTTATTTCCTACTTTATTCCTAGCTTTCATTAGTTTGATCTCTTCACTGCACCTAACCCTCAAATCATATGCAGTGACTTGACCCTTCTTCTAAACTATCACCTCTGCTACCCCCTCTTACTTCTAGAATTGCCTCTCAGTCTTAATCTCTTTTCCTCATTCTGCTCTCCCTGTATCTGGATAGAATTCTCGGATGGGGTCTCTCAACATTGTGAAATTCAATTCTTTAAAAACTCCAACTTCTGCAAAATCTCCTTCTCTAAAACGCATTCTGCTTCCTATCCCTTTCGACGGTTCTCTCGTCTCTCCTGTTGGTCAATATAAACATCCTTTGGCCTTAACATAAACAAAAAATGTTTTTTGGAACCTCATCACAACGGGTTGCTGCGGCCCTCAGCAAAGAAACTGTGGTGAGTTCTGTTTTAGACTGCGAGACTGCTTTCCTCTTCTCAGTTGCTCCAGCCAAACAAGGGTCTCATCCACCCTTGTATGAGTACTGCTCTCATATCTGGGGGAGTGCCTGGTTTCACCTGGCTTTTGGATATTGTCGAGTCAAAGGCGGCCAAAAGGTTTATAAACTGTTCTGTTTATAAACTGTTATCTCTATTCTACAGGCACCCCAGCGGCAAGTGCTCGAGGGAACTTATCATTTGCGTACCACCACCTTTGATGATGCCCTCGTAGCACAAGCAAGGGAGTGCTGTACTTCTGTTGATATTGTACCCCAGCTGTCTGCTGTGGTGCTTCCTCTTTCCTCGCTAAATTTGTTCTGTGGAATTCCTTTCTTCCATCTTCTGTATGTCCTACTGTATTTAATCTCTCCCTCACTTTAAAGCCTGCGTCTGTGCTCATCTGAGTAATTTGCGCTAGAGGGTGAACTTTTGAGCGTACTACACCCCCCTTGAATAAGGCTCTGCCCGTGAGTGGTGTGACAACTGTAAAAAAAATCCTTAGGTGGGCAGTGATATGTGACAAATGAGCTAAATCCCCTCAATCACCCCATCCAAAACATCATTCAGATTAACCCAGAACACTCTTCAACATTACCCTCCGATGGACCATATGTCGCAACCACACATACTTTTACCTATTCAAACTTAAATTTAACTTTTAGAATTCTAGCATAAATTCCTAGCATAAATCTATTCAAACTTAAATTTAACTTTTAGAATTCTAGCACTCATTAATATCATTGTTGTACCTACCATAGCTCTCTTTTCTACCACAAGTCAAATACTCATCAGAATTGCGAATCTTTCTATCCCCCAACACAAACACATTTCACACACACCACTCATCTTCACCGTTTCCTTCCATCTTGGTTTTGTTTGTCACAGCTAGCAAATCAAATTTGCTCCTTTTCAAATACATCCATCACCTCCTCTCCTCTTCTCAACATTTATGATTCTCACATTCCATGTATCCATACGATTCATACTATGAAAGATAGAACGCTCGCCACGGCGATCACGAGTTTCCTCTTGAGCCATGCATTAGTATTCTTGGCAAAAGATAAGAGTTGAGCAAACCCAACTACCACCATCAGCCGGCCTTCTACGACATGCATACGATATCGCAATTTTTTCCTTCCCACAATATATAGGGATATGGTGGGATATAAGATGTTGTCTAGAAGAGGGGTGTGGATATAAGTGTGTGTATAGATATGTGGATTAAAGATGGTGTCTCTAAGATGTCTGAATGATGAGTGTGGATATGAACACAGAACAGAAAGGCAAACCATTAGCTGAAGGAATGGTATATAGTGTATATATATATGTATATATATATATATATATATAGCAGCAGTATATATATAGTATATATATATATAGTGTATGTATATATATATATATATATATATATATATATATATATATATATATTATTGTATTTTTAATATTATCCAAAAATTCTTAATATTTCGTTTAATCGGCGAAAATTGATGATGACGACAGGACGATTTGAAAAATAAGTTTGATTTTTGCCGATGTGATTATGACGATTAATCGTCCTACTAAATATGTATATATATATATATATATATATATATATATATATATATATATATATAGGTATAGAGAAGAGTATAAATAGATATATATATATATATATATATATATATATATATATATATATATATATAAAGTAATGAAGAGGTGATAGTGAATGTGTGTGGGTTTGATGGTGCAAGAAGGAATAGGTATTTTGGTGATGAGGTTATTAGTAAGGAGGAGGTAATGGGTAGAGTGAAAAAGTTGAAGAATGGTAAATCTGCAGGAATAGATGAAATTACTGGTGAAATGATCAAGAACTGAGGCTATATGTTTATATATATATATATATTGTGTAATAAAGCGTTTATAGAGGGTATAGTTCCAAGGGATTGGAGGAGAGCAGTAATAGTACCCTTATATAAGGGTAAGGGAGAAAAGGGAAACTGTAGAAATTATAAGGGAATAAGTTTATTGAGTGTTGTAGGGAAGGTGATATGCTGGTATTTTGTCGAAAGAGTGTCGAGTGACCTTGGGAAGGACTGATTTCTGTGAAGAACAAGGTGCGTTTAGGAGTGGTAGAGGATGTGTGGATCAAATCTTTACATTGAAACAAATGATTGAGAAAATGAGGGAGAAGAAGAATAAATTGTATTTAGGTTTTATGGATTTGCAACAGGCGTATGATAGAGTTAATAGGGAAGCTCTATGGCAGGTGTTAGTGATATATGGTGTTGGTGGTAGGCTTCTGAATGGAATCAAAAGTATGTATGACGATAGTGAAGCGTGTGTAAGAATAAATGGTGTCAATGGTGATTGGTTTAGGATTAATAGCGGAGTAAGACAGGGTTGTGTTATGTCTCCTTGGTTATTCAATTTGTATGTGGATGGGGTTATGAAAGAATTCGAGGTGGGGATGGCAGGAAATGGTGTTAGAATGGTGGAGAATGGAGATGAGTGAAGGGTGCCCTACCTATTATATGCGGATGATTTGGTTCTGTGTGATGAATCTGAAGAGAGTTTGAGAGGATTGGTAGAGAGATTTGGCAGGGTGTGTGTAAAAGGAGGGGCTTGAAAGTAAACGTGGATAAGAGTAAGGTTATGGTTGTGAGTGAGGACACTCAGTGTGAAGTTATGTTAGATGGTGAGCAGCTGGAACAAGTGTCTGAGTTTAAATATTTAGGGTATATGTTGGATGAGAAGGGAACGGACGATGCAGAGTGTAGTAGGAAAGTTGTGAATGCAGGCAAAGGTTGCTGGTGCAATTAAATCGTTGGTGAATGCGGGACTAAGTCTTGAGTGTGCTAGGGTCTCACATGAGGGCATGCTGTTACCTGTGTTACATGGTGTGAGACTGTCTGGAATAAAAAGTATAGATCTAAAGTTCAAATGTGTGTTCAGATGGACAATCTTAGGGGTGTGTGCTAGGTGTGAGAAGAATTGGTTAAATGAGGAATGAACGTATTAGAGCTACATGTGTGGTGTGTGAAGAAAGGGGTAAATGAGAGAATAAAGCCTTCTGAGCATATGAGATGGTTTGGGTCGTGGAAAGGGATGAATGATAGTCATTGGTTATTGCTTGATGGCAGTGGCAGTGTTGGGAACCGGACCAGCCAGAGACCGAAGAGAAAGTGGATTGAGTTGGTGAACGAATGTCTGAAGGAGAGAAATGTGAGTTTGGCAGAGGCGAGAATAAAGGTGCATAATAGGAGTGAATGGCGGGGTTTTGTGAGGGGGTATGGTTGTGGCCCACTCAGGGATGAACCCTTACATTGACGATTTTCCATTAGTGGGGGTCCGTCGCTGTCCCATGATGCTCTAGGGTGGATTTTCAGTCTGTGACGAGCTCTCACTAATTAATGGTACAGAGGGGGCGGTAAGGCTGGGCTTTCGACGTTTGTCATGTTCTCCTACTGCTTTTCTTTTTCCGATGCTTGTAGCAGCACCTTACCCCAATCTTGGGGCAAAGAGAAAAGGAAGGAAGAAAGGAAGAAAGAAAGTGTTGAAATATATATAAAGGGTGGGCATTAACGCGTTAAGGCGTATCCGTTAATAAACTCGTTAATTTTTCGTTAACTTTAACGCTTTCGTTTTCGAAAGAAGTAACGGACTATTAACGGGTTACATTTGTGATTAACGAGTTAAAATTTCCCCTACATCCGTTAACCGTTACCTTTATTTATGAGTTTATAAAATACTTTATTATCAGATTGTAAATTATATTAGATTCAATTTCTTTCTATAACAGATAAATCATTTTCCAAAATTTCCTAAACGCTCCTCCTCTCAATGGCTCAAAATGTGTGTATTCTTACACGGTTACCTCCCGTTAAGTAATGCCAATGTGTTTTTCTTTATGCTGTATCTCATTTCACATTGTCTGCTGAAAATAAAAGATATCACTGTTTCCCATTCAATGAGTCATTAACTTCTTTTGTTCAAGGTTACTTGAACTTTCAGTAATCACTTCAGACTAGTGAAAACATATAAGAAGTAGGCCCAGTTGTAATTGATAAAAAAATATACATATTTGTATTAAAACTCTAAAGTTATATATATATATATATATATATATATATATATATAGAGGTAAAGATATATATATATATATATATATATATATATATATATATATATATATATATATATATATATATATATATATATATATATATATATGTATATATATATATATATATTCTTTCTTACTCATTTCTGCCCCCTGGCCCACCTAAACTCCCCAAATCGAGAGCCACACTGCTTCCAGAAGCCGGCCACCGTTTGACGGTTCCAGGTCGAGAAGGGAAGATATAGAGAAGCTGGCACGAGAGAGCGGAGCACCCAAGAAGGAGGTGCTCCATTGTTTCCTGGGAAATGTGACATTGGTGCAGGTGGGGAGGTAACATTGTCTAGTTTGAATCTATATTTATAATGTAAGAGTTTTGGGTGGTGACCTGACCCTCCTTGAGGTCACCGGCATCTTCTAGACAGTGTTTCTTCTATAGGAGAAATTGGGAGGAGGAGTTTAGTAAATTGTTATTGGGGAGGTTTTGTAGGTACGTGTTAGTAGTTAGTTGTGTATTGATATGTGTAAGCCATGACCTATTGGGTGGGGGAGGGGGAATGTTGTAGATGTCATTATAGAATTTAGCTGGTGAGTGAGGGTGGGATTTTAGTCTGTGTCGGAGGGCTGGAGAAGCAACATTTGACATGGGGTGGGTTGGTTTAGGCTTTGCAGATCTGAGTCCTCCCACCATTTCAGGTGGGGTGGAGAGATGTGGGAAGGATGTAAAGTCTCTGTCATGTAAATGTTGGATGTGGGTAGTTTCATCCAGTGATAATTCTAAGGGCTGTGTTTTGAGTGATTTGTAATTTTTTTCTTTGGCATGATTTTGACAGTGTGTCCAGGGGAAGCATAGTTTATATTTGTTCTGATGAGTTGTTTATAAGTGGTGGTAAGGGTGTTTCCCCGTCACTAAAGTTGTGTTGGAAAAGGTTCTGAGGGTGTTTAGTTTCCGTTATGTTGATGAGGTGCTCTGGTCGGATGTAGGGAGAACGTCATGTAAAAGGTGGTGGGTAAAAACCCATTGTCTTTTGGGGCTTTGTTTAGGGGGAGGGATTGTTGTTCGTAAAACCATTGGGTGGAGGAAGATTGCAGGTCGGAGGTTAGAGAGCAGATGGAGGACTTAAGGGGAGGCATGGTCATTCTGTTGGAGAGTGGCAACCAAGTTTCTAATTGCTGTAAGTTCTTGGGTGATGAGTGGCTATTTATTACATGTCTGATGTTGAAATGAGGCTGATAACAGTAGGGTCATCTGCATGTGATAAGTTTGGTATTTGGTGGATGCGGTGTTTGCTGTGAAAAGGTTGGCAGCAGGAAAGTGAGAGAAGACTCTGTGGGATGCCACAAGGTTTTGTAATTTAATGGAGTGGGAGAGATTGTTGTTGTGGAGGTGTTAGGGGTTGTGTCGTGAATCAGTGTTAAGAGGGGAAAGTTGAGGAGGTTGAAAAGGGATAAAATGGAATGCAACCATAGAACGGGGTGGGGAGAGGAGGTTTTACTAGAGGGAAGGCTTCTTGTAGGATAGCTATATGAATGTTATGTTTTTTAAGGAAATGATTGAGTTCTATGGATTTATTAGTTAGACTGTTAATGTTAAATTGTAGTATGTTGAGTGATTGGGTATTAGTTTTGGGAGGGAGGGGATTTTGGATAATAGAGGGGGGTTACAGATTGCGCAGGTGTAGCCTGAGTTATTTCTGGGGAGGGTTCGAAATGGGGAGCAGGTCAGGTGTACCCATTTGTGGCATCTTTCACATTTGATGCTATTTAATCCAACATGTTGTTGGCAGATAGGGCAATTATATCTAGGGGGTCCCGGATTTCTCTCGACATCTCCCGACCGAAGGAGGAGTAGTCGCCCTACTAAGAGAGAAGAGACGGACAGAAGAGGTAGACTTGAGACATAGATGAATGAGTAGAGTGAAGGCAATAGTAAAAAAGAAAACCTAAATACGAGTTGGCCCGGCGGCAGCCTGGCTCCTATCGGCAATGACCCTCCTGGTGGAGGGGGGAAATCGAGTGATCTTGCTGCCTTCCCCCCGGGGCAGAAGTTCCATCCTCTTGGAGGAGTCCTACTCCGGGACGAGACATTCGGTTACACCACGGGAAGGTGTCACTCATCGCAATCTATATATATATATATATATATATATATATATATATATGTCCTCAAACTGTGTATATATATATATATATATATATATATATATACACAGCTGAAGAATAGAACTAATCGAAATATATATATAAATATATATATATATATATATATATATATATATATATATATATATATATATATATATATATATATATATATATATATATATATATATATATATATATATATAATTTTTTCATTAAAAATAATTTGAATATCTACAATCATAATAAAAGAAAATTAACAATTATTATTTTTATTACTATTCCTATATATTTTGATGACGATTAACGTTAACTTCCGCTACATTCTTTACCGATAAACGCTTTAATGATGAACGCCAATTAGTTTTTGGTCAACGATTAAGGACAGCGTTAACTCTCTTCTCACATGCGCCCACCTTCTTTGTATAATATATATATATATATATATATATATATATATATATATATATATATATATATATATATATATATATATATATATATATATATATATATATATATATATATATATATATATATATATAGGTATATATGTTATATATATATATATATATATATATATATATATATATATATATATATAAATAAATATATATATATATATATAATATATATATATATATATATATATATATATATATATATATATATAGATAGTATATATATATATATATAATATATATATATATATAGCATATATATATATATATATATATATATATATATATATATATATATATTTCTTTTTTTTTTTCTTTTTTTTTTTTTTCTAATGTGTGTTATGTGTGTGATAAGGTGTGACGCATCGAAAAGAAAAGCAGTAGAAGAACATGACATAAGTCGAAAAAGAAAGCCCAGCCTTACCGCCCTCAGTACCATTAATTAGCGAGAACTCATCGCAGTCAGAAATCCACCCTAAAGCTTTTCATGGGATGATGGACCCTCACTATGGTGGATCGTCAATGTAAGGGTTCGTCTACATCCTTGGTCCAGGGCCAACCATACCCCCTCACAACCCCCGCCATTCACCCTGTTATACACCTTTTTTTCTCGCCTCTGCTACTAAACTCACATTTCTCTCTCCTCTCAAACATTCATTTACTGACTCAATCCACTTTTTCTTCGGTCTCCCCAGCCGGTCGATTCCCAACACACACACCCCACTATACATCCGCTTAACCAACCGACTAACATTCATCCTTTCCATATGACCAAACCATTCAACATACTTTCATTATTCTCTCATTTACCCCCCTTTCTTCACACCTCACACCACTCTAATAAGTTCATTCCTTGGTTTTAATAATTTTTCCTCACACCTAACACACCTCTAAGATTGTCCATCTGAACACATTGAACTTAGATCTATACTTATTCCAGACCATATAGTCTCAATACTATACAATAACACAGGTAACAACAAACCCTCATGTAAGACCCTAGAACACTCAAGACTTAGTCCCTTTACATTCACCAACGATTTAATTGCACGAGCCACCTTAGTGCCATTCACTCTCACAACTTTCTTACTACACTCTGTATCATCTGTTCCCTTATCATCCAACATATAACCCCAAATATTTAAACTCAGACATTTTGTTACAGCTGCTCACCATCTAACATAACTCACACTGAAGGACTGTCCTCACCTACAACCATAACCTTACTTTATCGTGGACGTTACTTTCAAACCTTCCTTTTACACACCCTACCAAATCTCTCTACCATATACTATATATATATATGTATAAAGGACTAAGTCTTGAGTGCGCTAGGATCTTACATGAGGGTATGTTGTTACCCGAAAGTTGATTATAAAGTGACTATGGTCTGGAATAAGAGGTATAGATCTGAAGTACAATGTGTTGTATTTTTACTTAGGGGTGCTAGTGTGAGAAGAATTGCTAAAAAGGAATGAACGTATTAGACAGTTGTGTGGTTAAAGCAATACAGCGGAAATGAGAGAATAAATAAAAGTACGTTGGGATGGTTTGGTCAATGTTGAAAGGATGGATGATAGTCGGTTGGTGGGATGTACAGTGGCGAGAGTGCTGGGAATGTGACCGACTAAAGAATGTAGAAAATGTGGAGATTGAGTCAGTGCGGGGGAATGCCTGGCAGAGAAAATGTGAGTTTGTCAGAGGGGAGAAGAAAGGTGCATAGGCGGAATGGCGTTCAGAGGGGTATGGTTGTGCCCACCTGCCGAAGGGGATGGAACCCGCCATCGACGAGACATGGCATGGTGAGGGTTCGTTGTCAAAAACCCGTGAAACTTCTAGGGTGATTTTCTGACCGCAATTAGTTCTCACTAAAAAGTATAAAGGGGGAGGCGTGGGGTTGGGTTTTTCGACTTGCGCTGCGTTCTTTACTACTTTTCTGGTTTCGCAAGTTACGCACCCATCCGGTCTGAGGAGTGGTTATAGGTATATATATATGCAGAAATGCAGTATATATATATATAATTCACTACGAAATATAATAATGACGATGATGATGTGATGATTTTTTGAGTATGGCAGCAGGCAGGAAGTAGCAGTAGCAGAAGTATATATATATGCAGTATATATATATATATATATATATATATATATATATATATATATATATATATATATATATATATATATATATATATATATATATAATATATATATATATAACCAACCTATAAAAACAATAATCATAGCTATCAACATCAACAAAGCATTCAATACAGTACCCACAAACACAACTTGATCCACAAAATAATAAAATCAAACATTCCCACTTACCTAAAGAAATGGATTTCCAAACATTCTATCAGAACGAACAGCACAAATACAAAACAACAATACAAATCCAGAACAGTAAACCTCAACAACGGAGAACCCCAAGACAATATACTACTCCCTACACGACCAACTCATGAATGATCTAAAACATCTAAAAACAGATCATAACATATCAACCTAAGTAGATGACATCACCATAGCCACTACACACCAGAACCTAAACACGGCCAAACCTGACGCAACAATACAAGTATCAACCATTCAAACATGGATAACAGAAAACAGAATGTCCGCCAGCCTCTTTCACCAAACAAAATCTTCACTACATTAATTACCACCGACCCCCAACTTGGTGTCATACACCAACTATTCTACCTTAACAACATTGCTATACGCTTTAACAAAACTCCCAAAATCCTTGGAGTAACACTTGACACGCATCTCGCTTTCACAAAACACATACACAGACAACATATTTTCTCATCTATTAATGCAAACTAAACATATTGTTAAAGGTCCACTGCTGGCAATAGACTCGGCCAAACAATAACCAACATCCACCACTATATACACGTAATACATCGCCTGACTCTAAACTGCGCTCCAAATCCTGGCACTCACCATTGACTAAAATAACATAAAGAAGCTCCAAACGATACAAAACAAAAGCTCTAAGAATCATAACAGGATGCAAATCAACAAAATCTGCACGAAGAAACCAAAATTCTACCCATAGACACACACCTGGACATGATAGGCACACAAACACCCCAATACCCATGCCACATTGCACACTCTAACCCTACCCACTACAGACTCAAACAACCTCCTTCTTCACCACAGTTCAATATTACAAACAAATTCTGAACAACATTTCACCTCCACCAAACAGCACAACATACAACACCAAACAAATCCACATGACACTAACAGAAAAACCACTTAAGGCGCAGACCACCAAACAACATTTTAAACAAACACCAACCAGAAATAGTACCAGAATTCAACTCACTACCAAGAACCAGTCAGTCATCCTTGGCTAAGCTAAGATGCGGCCATCAAACTAAATTGCAATACTATAAACACAGATTCAACTTAACCAAAATCCAATATGGTTATTGTCAAACCAAAACTGGTGTCTGGATGAGGATACATCCCACTTGCTTCTCTCCCCATATTTAAATAATTCTCAAATATGTATATAACGTGGAATATAAATAATCCTGGATTCTGAGGTACCGGTTGCGTCAGCGCGGTACCTTGAGCGGTGCGTCTCCTATATAGTGGTATATACAAATATATATATATATATATATATATATATATATATATATATATATATATATATATATATATATATATATATATATATATATATATATATACTATATATATTTATATTTTTAAAAATTCCGGTTCCAGCTGATATTTTTCCATTTTGCTATAAATACCTTTACTAAAAAAATTCAGTACTGATTTAATATTTATTGTTATGACAGTGGCTAAACATAACAAAAAGAAAATTGAAATATGTGAACAAATATCATGATGTTCTAGAATCTCGACTCAAAAGATTGAGACCTATACAACCACGTGAAATATTTTCAATTTAAATGGTAGCTTCATCGTTTCCTCTAGAGTCTAGACCTGGGGATAAATAAAATTTGTACAAGGTAGTGTTTAGGGGTTTAAGCATAATCATAACTGTAAATGACAAAAAGTTCTGAATTTTAGGATAAAAAAAATTTGAAAAAGTGGAAAGTTATCTCTCTCTCTCTCTCTCACACACACACATACTCTCTGTAGTAGTTTCTACTTTAAAGTTATTTTTTTAATAATAATACGATAATAAAATAATAATAATAACAATAATAATAATACACAATAATAATACTCATAAATTAATAATAATACAATACAATAATACCCGAAGGTATTATTATCATTATTACTTATTATTATTATTAAAAGAAAATCTTCACTTTTAAAGCAAAAATCATGCTTGATATAGTATATATATGGCGGGTATATATATGTGTGAGGGTAAGCAAAGATAGAGAGTATATATATATATAAAGTATAAGAGTAGAGAGAGAGAGGGAGTATATATATATATATATATATATATATATATATATCTTCTCTTCATCTTCCTTTTTATATTTTCCCAAGAATGGGAGTAAGGTGCATGACGTGCATCGGAAAAGAAAGCAGTAGAAGAACATGACACAATGAAAAAGAAAGCCCAGCCTTTACCTGCCCTCAGTACCACTAGTGAGAACTCGTCCCAGTCAGAAAATCTACCCTAAAAGCTTCATGGGACAGCCATGGACCCTCACTATGGTAGATCGTCAATGTAAGGGTTCATCCCTTTGGCCCAGGTGGGAGCCACAACCGCCCCCTTCGCCAACCCCGCCATTCACTCCAGTTATACACCTTTCTTCTCGCCTACCAAACTCAGATTTCTCTCCTTCAAACATTCGTTTACTGACTCCAACTATTCTTTTTTTTATATATATATATATATATATATATATATGGTATATATATAAGCATATAAGCAGCAGCAGCAGATATATAGATAAAGTATATATAAGATATATATATATATATATATAAGTATATATGTATAAAAGTATATATATATTATATATATATATATATGGTACATGGTATATATATATATATATTAAGGGCGTTTTATATGTTCTGTAAAATATCATGTTTTTAAAATCTACCTTCTTTGCTCGAGCGATATTAATTTCTGATTTTTAAACTTTGAAGACCCGTAGGAATTTTCTATAGTATATTCCTGGTTTTCAACAAATTTACTGATCCGTTATCCAAATTTTTTCCTTACATAACTAAGCCTCATGGCTATGGAGACAAGTAATAAGATGCAAGATATTCTAGAGAGACTCCAATTGGTGCCATTAATCAGACAAGATTTCAAAGAATAAGTGGTGTAGTGGAAGTCCACCTGGTTCAGAATCCTTCCCAAAGTTCAAGAAAGTTCCAAGGTTTTGGCCAGAACCAAAAATTCTGGTACATCCCTAATATATATATATATATATATATATATATATATATTATGATATATATATATATATATATGAGCAGATAGTATATATATATATATATATATATATATATATATATATATATATATATATATATATATATATATATATATTTTATATTTTATCAGTTTTTAGTATTATTATTATTATTATTATTATTATTATTATTATTATTATTATTATTATTATTATTATTATTATTATTATTATTACTGAGGGTCCTGGTTAACCCCTATTTGTTAGGTTTCCCCCATTGACTCCACCGTCTCACCAATGGAACTTCGTGTCGACGCTTCCGACATCAGCGCCGAAGCGTTTCTTTTACAGATTCGACAAAATGAACGAAAACCATTAGCCGTTATCTCTACTACCTTTAAAGGTGCACAGAGGAATTACGGTGCAATAGACAAAGAGCTAACAGCTTTACGATGGGCAGTAAAGTCTTTGAGACTATTCTGGCGTGGAGTAAAGTTCATCATATTTATTGATCATATGCCTCTGATTTATCTGCAAAATATGAGCCTAGTCGATGGCCGGCTAGCACACACCATGGAGGAGTTGAACGAATTCGATTTCGAAATTCGTCACATTGCAGGTAAAAGCAATGTTGTAGCTGATGCCCTCTCCCGCTCACCGATAAATCCTAACTCTGACTCTCCTCCACAAACCGATCAGCCAGTTAATCCTTCCTTCGGTGGATTTTATCGCTGACGGGTGTTTCGTGAACGAAGTAGCGGGAGGTGGTGATTCACTGTATCGGAGTTTCTCGGTTTATCTATATGGTTCTGCGGACCGTCATGTTGAACTACGAACCGCTATTATAGATGAACTGAGGAAGCATTCACAAAAATATTGGCTACAGGGCAGACACATACAGAAGAAATTATGATTCTTACAGCATCCTGGACAATTGCCCATTCCAGAAGTACCGGTAATCATCGACGCCTTTTGCGATTTTTTCAAAGTTTCCGTCGTCGTTTACTACAATGGTAATCATCCGATCGTCCACGGAAGCCACTTTCCCAGAAATATTTGCTTCTAAAGCGCTTAGAAGGCGTCTATTATGATTATTTGATGCCGACTACCTTAGGTACTAGTGCGTCTTAGCCCTTTGTTGTGACTTCAAGTACGAGTTGATTATCAGTAAAAGTAATCATCATAGAAGATAAATTTTGACAGTTTACGATTTTATTCGTTAAAATTATGAGAGATCAGGAAAAGCATTTGCAGACCTGTTATCATAGCGCTGGTTCGCTTTGTAGTACTTCTCTCTCTCTCTCTTTCGGTTTTCTTCTCCTTATCTCAGTCTATTTTGTTCTAGACCCCAGAGCATAGTCTAGAAACATCCAGGAAGCTATACAGTGTCTCATTTATCTTGTTTTTTATCATCTACATTAGAATTTAAAACAAGACACTACATTAAAAGATTCAGCCTCTCTGATCACAAACCTCTCAATGTCTATAAGAATAGAGTTTTCATTTACTATTACAGATTTCGGAATGTTTCTGACCTATACTCCGTACTTACTGCTATTAACTGTTGACGTTTTGCAGTTCGCAATTCAATATTTTTATTTTTATCCAACAATTCATAAATTCTTTTCAACCAAAACAATCACATTTACTAATTTATTATGTTTGTTTTAATAATACTGTAGGTATGTAACACACTGTGTATGAATGCTACACAAAGCTACTATTATAATTGGTTAAAAGATGGGCTATGGGTTATGTAAAATAAATCCCTTATAACAAATTTTTTCTCAGATGTAGTTTAGTAATTCCGGTTCCGGCCGGAACCGAAATGGAAAAAAATTTCGGTACACCTCTAGTATATATATATATATATATATATATATATATATATATATAATATATATATATATATATATATATATATATATATATATATATATATATATATATATATATATATATATATATATCACATTTGTGGTTCACAGTAAATTATTTCTATAAACTTAGTACATGCCATGGCCATATGGACCAATGCCCCAACTATCCCCATCGCCTGCCCAAACCAAAGCCACATTCTTCAGATTTTTAAAAAACCAGAAGTTGGCTTTTCCACAGGGTGGATCAATGGCAAATGGCAAGGCCCTTCTATAAAACAATGACAGGCAAATATAAATGAAAATATCACATTAAAACATTGTTTAACATAGGGCGGCAAAACTCGATCAGGCTTTGAGATCAGGATCAGCAATGACCCCAAAAGTCATTGATGCAAAACCGAACTATTTCAAGTTTTCAACTCTGGATTATTTTCTCAGAAAAACTTCAGAGTTTGTATTTTTCCTTGATAAAGCTCTCCAGCATTTATGATGCCATGCAAAGGGTCCCCAAAAAACTTTTTATGGACCGAAACATTCTTTAAGTTCATCCACATCACTGCAATTTTAAATAGTCAGTGTAGACACTTCTCCAGCTCCATCTTCTTTATTTCCCAAACTATCGTCCACTTTATTTATTGTTGAATCAGTTTCTTTATACCTAATATATCTTAACATTTCCTTCTCCTTTCTTTTTTCATTTTCTTATAGAACTTATGACCATTTTTCTCTCAGTTCATTGGTCAATAAGAAACAATTGCTCTTTCTTAGGCACTTTTCGGAATTTTTCACAATTGTGTAGAAAAATCTTTGCATTTGCAGGCTGCAATATCAGACTTTTTTTTTTTGCATTTTTCTTTCAATAAATTGAATTTTAATTTTATATTTGTTCATTTTTTATTTAACAACATTGGTTTTAAAAGATTTTTGTACTTCCCAGGTTAATAATCTCTAAATAATTCATAATCTTGATTATGGCGTACTCTAGGAATAAAAAGCTCTATTTCCACAACTCAGTCAGCTTTAAAAGAAAGAAATTTCAGGGGATGTCTTAACCACAAGAAAACTTCATTATAGTCTTCATAAGTAGGGTAAAGCAATGGTCATTAGCTGTCTGGGCACAAAAAACAATACAAACTCACAATTTTCTAGCTTTAAAACTGATGAAGGTTGATGGCGTAGACGCCTATTTTAGGCCGTTAAAGATTCAAACTATGTGTATTATAAGATTAAAATATCAAATAAACAATTAAACAATTAAAACATGTGCTACCGATACTATACGCTCACTCAACAATGTTGACAAATGCGAAATGAAACAAGCTGCGTTAATTAAGTTATTGGCATCGCATATCAGAAAAGCACAAACAAAACAGGGTGGGGGGGAGTTAAAGTTGTTTCGTGGCATTATGAAAATATTAAGAATTATATAAGTTTCTCTTATTGGAGCAACAAAACAAGTTTATCTAGGTTGACAAATTTTTGTGGTTACATGATCCACTAAACGTGCGTTTTTTACGTACTATTCCTGCCATAGTATTAGAAATTGTTGTATATTTTCAAAAAATCATTACAATAAACCTCTTGGGGCACCGGTAATAATTGTGTACTTCTTTTCCCAAAAATTTTAAAGGGCTAACTTTTTCCTCTTGTGGCATTTTCCGGCACTATTAGCTTAGAAAAAATATATATAACTTTTTTCGAACCCACCCTAATGTTCAGCTGGATCTTCTTCCAAATAATGTTAACAACAACCTTTTCTCTTCAAGAAGAAAACATAAGTAATTATGAAGTTCATTCAAGATTTGTCATGAAACACACAGGAAAAACCAGGTTCATCACTAGTTATCTGAATATAAACACCGATTTAAGGTGCACAAAAGGAATTTATGATAACGGGATCGGAGTCAAAATGTAAAATTTAACAGAATCTTATATACCATACTTACAGCAAAGATTTTAACAATAGATTTTACACAACTTCCCCCCCCCCCCTTTCACTGGAATTAAAATATATAAACTCCCTATTACCTGAAAGACAAAAACAAATTAAAATCATTTCCCAAGACCCTGGATATTATCTCATTTCAAAAGTTCAACCCCCAGCTAACCCAACGATACGTAAAAGAGGACTGCTACTGCTACTACTACTACTACTACTACTACTAAACTCATTGATGTTGGTGGAACAGTATAACAATTTTTATTCAGCACAACCACTATGACCGATATACAAAAGATTAACACCAAAATTAACCTCCTACAAGATACAAGAACTCACATGTATAAATTAAAAGAGCAAGTACACACAAATACCAATACATTATCAGAAATTAAGGAAAACCTAATCATATTAACAAAATACCTTAATCCTTCCATCCCCTCCATAGAATTACACCAAGAAATCTTAAAGCTAAATCTATGTCTAAACTTAGAAAGAGTGATCTCCAACAATATACACAACCTTATTACTATGATCCAGAACATTTGGGTTTCAGTCAAAGACCACAACACTCCTTTAAACTTATATTCTTATGACATCATGCATGACCTTATCCGCAATAATAGTCAAAATTTTCAACACCAACCTATGATACCACCAACTCATGAAACTTTCTACAAATTTTTATCCTTTTCCTGGTCTTACATCCATGAAGACAACCCTTACATTCTTTCCACAATCATTCCCTTTTCCGAAGAGACTCCCTATGAAGTCTACAACCTAATTCCTTTTCCAACTCCATTCAATGTGACTTATCCAAGAATTATATTACATAATCCATACCCCTACTACCTTTTCAACCACAAAACTTTGAAATACACCTTTCGGAAGGCATCTGCAAACTTTCAGACTCTTAAGTACATGTTTCCCTTCAAACTCTATCCAATCAGTCGATTACAAAAACTGCATTCTATCTGGAATACTTGGAACAAACACAACTACCTTCTGCAACTATAGCCCTTATCCTTACAAATTACCTTACACCCTCCAAGTTGGAAACCAAACTCTACTTACTTTCTTTTCCTTCCCCTATAGTACTATCTATCTCTTGTCTCAGAAAACAACCCAAGCTAGTCACTAATGACCTATTCTACCTTCCTCAGGGTTGTACTTTTGTTACAGACAAATACCTATTCAAATATCCTTCCCACTCGTCCTTGCAAACCAGTAGGATTACAAAGGATTTGCAATTTCCTGAGCACCTCAACATACACCATGATTTCATTCCAAACGTTACTTCTCTAACTTCTGATTTAAAATTGAAACCTATAAATCCTCATTGGGACACCAATTAGATACCTGAAATCAAACTTTACAGACCTATGAAATAATCAATATACCCACACTCTCCTCGTCAAGCCTTTCCATTCTCATCTCCGTTTTGAGCACCTTGACCATCATATTGGTTTATAAAAAAAATTCCAACCAACCTAGTTAATTCCACTCCATCACCTTCGGCACCTACCATCCAATATACAGTAGTTCAAAGAGCTCCCGTACCAGAACCCAAACCAGAATCAACCACTTATCCCAACCTGGAGCATACATATTCAAATCCTCGGTTACCACCTCCCCATTAAAATAAAACCCCACTTTCCTATTTTCTTTTGGGAAGGGGAACTCTTTAACACAATGCCACAGTTTTAAAGACCAAAAAAATAATTTCTGGTTCAGAAAATCTTTTTTTCTTTTTTTTTTTAGTCTTAAATTAAACACCATCTTGAGATTGTTTACATCCCTTTTACCATCAGCGCGCCTTCCTGATCGCCGGTATGTCACCACGCGCTTCAGATGAGATAAGCAAAATCCCATAGCCCCCCTATCTCACATCTGTCTTCCCAAAGTTGCCACCTAGTAATTTTTAGATTTTCCTTTTTAATTCATTTAATTTCTTTTATGCATCTTTAAAACAACCCAAAGATCTCTTAATATTTTTCTTTTCATTTGACATTTCCATTTCACCACAATCTCCGAAAAAAAAAAAATTATTAAGCCATATATATATATATATATATATATATATATATATATATATATATATATAATTATTATATATATATATATATATATATATATATATATATATATATATATATAATATAATATATATATATATATATATATACTATATATTATATATATATATATATATATATATATATATATATATATATATATATAATAATAATATATATATATATAATAACAATAAAAATAAAAAAATATATATATATATATCATATATATATATATATATATATATATATATATATATAAAAAATTTTTTTCTTCTTCACAGGGAATTTTCTCTTTTTGAAAAAAAAAATTTCCTTTGTGAATTTTCTGTGCATGCGCCTACTCTCTTATCGTCTTTTCTGTTACTATATGGATCATTAGCCATTATTTCTAGATCAACTGCTTGATATAGCCGTGTATAGTTTTAGCTCCGAGATTTTGCTGGTAATGTTTTCTTGCTATTATTTCTTCTTTTTGTCTTTTTTTTCTTTCAAATACACACAAACAATTTATTGTGCTAATTTAGTTATTATAATTTC
>JABUQX010028915.1:35000-82500 GCA_015478945.1 Trachelipus rathkii
TAAGGAATCTTTAAATATGAGAATATATTTTGCACCAGTTTGTTTACAAGGAGGTAAAGGACCAATGATATCCGTATGAACACGGCTAAACGGAGAATAAGCTACGGGATAACTAAATATTGGAGCTCGTTTAGGAATATTGCCTTTGACTTTTAGACATGAATGACATTCCTTACAGAATTGGAAAACGAGTTTAGACATTTTCGGAAAAATTATATCTTTCTTTTATCTTCTTTTCAGTTTGAATATGGCTCAGGTGCCCGGATCCTAAGCTACAATGTCCGATATTTAAAACAGTATAAACTAACGAATCAGGCATTTCAATCAAATATTGCATATCTTTAGTGACAAAATACAATAAATTTTTGATATAAGCATGAGGGAAGCTATAGGTTTTTCCAGTTTTCTTTATGAAATTTGATAGGGTATAATCTAGGACATTTTTCTTGTTCGTTCTTGATAACCTCATAGGTAAGATTGAACAACTTTTTATTAGCGACAGAAGATTCTACATTTGAAATATAACTGACTGGGACAGGAGGTGGGGATTATGAGACAAATAGTCCGGACATATGTTTTTCTTGCCTTCAATATAGAGAATTTCTGGATCAAAAGAATTGACTTTTAGTACCCATCTGGCTAACTTGTGAGATAAATCTTTATTTTTAAAGATAGATACTAACGGTTGATGGTCCGTGTATATTTTAATTTTATAACCAAAGACGATATTTCTGAATTTGGATAAAGCCCAAGTTATAGCTAAAGCTTCTCTGTCGATAGAACTGTAGTTCTTTTCTGCTTTGCCTAACATTCTTGAGGCGAAAGAAACGGGACGGTCATTTCCTTGGGAGTCTTTTTGAGCTAAGACTGCTCCTAAACCTATATCACTTGCGTCTGTACAAATGATAAATTCTCTTGTAAAATCTGGGAATTGAAGAATGGGTTCGAAAATAAGCTTTTGTTTAAGCGTTTCAAAAGCTTTCTGCTGCTCATTTGAGCACATAAACTTTGCGTTTTTGCGAAAAAGAGAGGTTATAGGTTGAGCAACGATACTAAATGAGGGAATTAAAGACCGATAAAACGAAGTAAAACCTATAAATGCACGTGCTGACGTGACATCGGTGGGAACTGGAAAAGATTTGAGTCCTTGGAGCTTGGTCGGATCTGCGGAAATACCTTCAGCACTAATTTGGAAACCAAGATAAATTAGAGATCGTTTGAAGAAGTTTGCTTTCTCCAATTTGACTTTTAACTTCGCTTTCTTCAAAGCTTCGAAAACCAGTTTGAGACTATTATAATGGGACTCAATATCTTTGGAGAAGACAATGATATCATCAAGATATATATATTAGGGCATGAATACCCAGAAGATGAAATAACGCCGTTTCCATCACTTTACAAAAGACATTTGGCGCTGTGCGTACACCCATTGGTAAAACTTTTGGCTGAAAATGGCCTCTGTGGGAAGAAAAAGCAAGATAGGGACGGCTTTCAGGCGCGACTCCTACATTGTAGTAACCGGTAAGAAGGTCAAGAGAACTAAAAACCTTGGAATTTCCCAGCTTTGAGAGCGTATTCTGAATATTTGGAATTGGAAATTGCACGGGAATGATATATTTATTGTGCTTTCTAAAGTCCAAAACAACACGCGGTTTTAAACTGTCTTTCTTGGGGATAATTAATAGAGGAGAAGAATGAGGGGAATCGGAAGGCTCTATATAATCCTTCAGGATACAATCGTTAATCCAATCATCGATGTCTTGTTGAAATTTGTGAGGCATCTGATAATTGGGAGTATAGATATACTTGGGTGCGTCGGGAGTTAGTTCCAACTTATACTCACCTAAGGGACAGAGATCTACTTTGTCATTTCCTAGAGCGATGACTTCTTTATTAGAGATTAGAAAATCGAGGATTTGATCCATCTGCGACGCATCTTGCAGAACTACAAGATCAGCTTCTTTCTTGGATTTGGACAGGAGGATTTCTTTATAGACTTCACGCAGTTCTTCATCTGAAAGACCTTTGGAAGATTCTACTTTATTTACATTGGAAGATATGCTTCACAAAGCAAGGGAATTTGCCTTTGAAATAACAACATTTTTGTCAAGAATAATTGCGGATGGACTGAAATTGATACATTTTATAAGGATTGTGCCTTCATTTACCGCACCTAAAACATTTGCAAAAACGATATTGGATATGGAATTCTTTTCAGAAACAAGGTAAATATTATCAGGAGGTGCTGTACCAGCTTTGGATTTCACATTTACAGAGAGAATATAGCTTGAAAAAGCTTCAAATTTTACCTTATCTGGCAAAGACAACTCGTAAATCTCATCATCAAAAATGGAGATTTCGTGTATGAAAGGTTCACTTTCGAAATTTAAACTGTGCATTTGGGAATAAGAATTGACAGATTTAACTTTGGAATCATCGATTTCCGAAAAAGATTTATCGTTTGACATGGAATTGAAACTTGGTTTGAGATCGCTTATTAAAGGATCATACATGTGAAGAGGAATTTTAATGAAACCTTTTTCGTCTTCCATCAATAAACATTCATTACGAAGATCAAGAACGATCGGGAGACGGGAAAGAACATCGGTTCCTAACAACATTGAACCGCTAAACGTGCATTGACTGTTCACGATGATTAAAAAGATATTAAACAACTGATTATTTAACAGCATTTGGAGTTTAACTCTCCCTAAATTAGGAATGATATTTCCTGAGATTGATTTTAGCACAATGTTGGTCTCCTTTAACTCAAGGGAATATATTTTACGTATCCTATCAAATACTTTGTAACCTAGGAGCGAAACTGAGGAGCCTGTGTCTAAATAAGACGTAATTTCATGGATAAATTGAAACTCTGTCAATTTTACCTTCAAAAAGTAGCTTTTCCCGATTAGTGGATTCTCTTCCACTCTACCTATACTTGTAAAACTTGGATTATTCTTGTAATTATTTACTATATGAGCCTCAATCGGGCACATTACGATGTCTAGAGGCTTATGACTTTTAACCCTAGCTAAAAATTTGAACTACGAAAAGATGCAGATTGTGACGGATTTGAGCGGGGAGGTGCAAGATTTGAGCGGAAATGTGATGGATTTTGGAAGTTTGGAGTGCGATTTCTTGGTGCGTTATGCGGAGATTGCGGATTATAAGAGTGAAAACTACCTTCACCTGATCTATATTTGACATTTTTATTATAATAATTGGAATTTGGAATATAATTCGGATTCAAAAGACATACTTGTGACTCGAGATTTCCTTCGTCATATTGGAACGAATGAGGGGACAAATTTCTACTATTTCTGTTTTCGGAGTTTGGATACGAGTTTCTACTCTGATTATATGGCATATTCTGCACTTTATTATAAGAATTGTGACCATTTGAATATGAATTTGTCAAATTTTGACAATGATTTACCTGATACTATCTTCTTTGACTGTTTTGACTTCTCGGAAAACCCTGATTTTGACTCTTTGAAAATGACGAATTTGGACGAGAATTTGATTGATTTTGAGAGGGTCTCTCTTTTTAAACTGAGATATAACCTTGGGGAGAAAATGGATTCCACGTCGTGTTCTGGCAATTTCTTTGAGAACCGCGAGGGTGGGAAGCGTAACATAGAGAGCAGTAGGGTCTGAACACACATGCAGAAGTACCATGGCCGTGTCTTTCACAGTTGGTGCAATACAGACTGCTTCGCACATTCAGACTTTTATGGGTAGGAAATTGAGATTTGGGAGACTGATAAGAGGAATATTGAGGCTTACTTTTGGCTGTGTGAGCCTGGTGAAAAGATTGATGCACTCTATTCTTTTCGGACTGTGTCGAATACACTGGAATAGAATGGGTGGACATTGGCATTTTATTTGAAGAAGAAGCTATTTTTCCACTATTTAAAACATGACTCTTCTTAAGATATGTTTGGGGATGGAGTTTGAAATACTAAATTCTTCATTAATCACCTTTTGGAATTGCGGCTTAGCGTTAGCATACAATGAAGAAAAAAGGAGAAGTCTGCGTTGCTCGGCAGAAAAATCGACACCATGAAGTGAGGAGGATGAATCAAGAACAATCTGAAGTGCTCTTTGAGACTCCTTTAAATATTCTGGAAGGGAATGATTTGGACTCCACTTTATATTGACAAAGTCTTGGAATGCTTCGAATGAACTTTTTGAGGTGAGCGGATTTAAACAGAGAAAGATCCGTTTTGAACTGTTCCCAGGAACTAGCTTTCAGCAATTCTGGCGTGGACTGTATGAGAAAAGATACGTTTCCTTCCTTCATGTTAATGAAACGCGTATAAGCTCTGAGCTTTTCCACATCTGAAGTGATACCTTCATCTTCGAAATAGAGTTCAACGGCCGCGATCCACATACTTATTTCCGGGCCTTTCCAAGAGTTTTCTACATAACCTACCAAGTTAGGAATATTGGGACGCGTATGTGTCAACCTATCAATATTCAACGTTGGTTGGGACATGATTTCAGAATTATTTATTACAGTGGAAGGATTAGAAAATTGTGACGCACCTTCAGATAACAAATTTTCCTCTGCAGGAGGAATGGAATCAATTGGATTATCAGCGGAAATTACTACAGTCTCTTCTGTATCAGAAGGCATTTATATACTTATTTAAAAACGAGAATATTTTATGCATAAAAAAAAAATAAGTAAAAAAAATACTATATTAGATTAATATCATAAATATTAAGACTTACTCTACAATGGCGTTGCTGGACAGTGTTTTCCTGGATTACAAAGAATAGAATTTTCGGTAATAAATGGAGGTCGTTTGCCTCAATATATAAATATTATATTAAGAGCAAAAAAAAAAAAATTATTAAATAGAATCAATGCTTAATAAGAAAATAATAATGAATCATTAATAAATATATATTACGAATCCCTTTTAACTTTTTACTCCTCTTGAGTGAATGAGAAATTTCTTTTAAGTCATTTGGTTTCTGAGCCGTATGTTGATTTCGACGTTCCTCTTGCATAAGAAGGGCGAAAACTTTCTGGAAATTATTCTTACTGAGTTGAACCTAAAACAGAATATATTTGTTAAATTCACAAAATAATAAATGGAAAGAAAAATTATATGCGATACTATATATATATATATATATATATATATATATATATATATATATATATATATATATATATATATATATATATATATATATATATATATATATATATATATATATATATATATATATATATATATATATATATATATATATTAGGTTGCCCCATACTCCTTTTTAAAGCGTGGATATAAACAGTGCTTGATGTATACTGTCATACACACACACTTGTACTTCGTACAACAGATACGCCTCGTCAGTGAGCTTTTTGAGAATTATGGTTAGAATGGATTTATACACACTTTTGTGTTCTTTCACAGTCAGCCTTTTTAACCAAGCATAAATAGTCAGCGCAGATAAATGAGGAAGATTTTCTATGCAATATTCTTTTATATTGCAGGAATTATTCTGTCTGTTTCTAGTATAGTATGCTGCGAATGATAAATAAGAGATAAAGACCTTCATGAAATTCAGAATCTTTTACGCAAACTTGCGTTCAGAGAATTTATTTTTCTTTTGAGTGCCCCACAGGCGGCTATCCTTGGCATCCACCTTTTTTCCCGTGTTAGCATGCGACTTTACATATATATATATATATATATATATATATATATATATATATATATATATATATATATATATATATATATATATATATATATATATATATATATATATATATATATATATATATATATATATATATATATACTATTAACAGGATAATAGAAATGCAAAAAAAAAAAATAATAAATTGCATATGAACAATATATACGCAATTTAGAATGAATGGCTATTACATATATAAAAGATACAGAAAATATTTCGTTTTCTATTTTAAATGACAATGCTGCAAGTAGCGGAAGTCGAAAGCGGATATTTCTGGTTTTTGACTTAATGAACCCTGTTATAAAATCCCTTTACAATACAACCCCAATATAATGAACAAATTACTTCTTGCTTTAAAATATCCTTATATGGGCATAAAAATGACAGATGAATATTTGAGAGAATCTTTACACGATATTAAAAACAAAATTACGCATAGAGATATTATTATATATATATATAACACAATATATTTGACTGAGTTGAATATTTTCTTTAAATATATTAGAAAAATATTAAAACAAATTATAAATTAAGATATTGAATATATTACTTTAACAGGTACGTTTGAGGCTATTCTGGAATTTACTATGACGTCACTTTGGACCTTCGTGCCGCTTCCAATCAAAAACAAGCAACATTTATTGTATGTATATTAATTTCTACTGTAGTACATCTGAACCCAAATGAACAATGCATGAAATATGGAAAATATATTTTAACAGAAAAAGATTAAAAAAATAAGTTTTGGTTTACCTCACAACCATTTTTATATGATACTTTGTTACCAGACATTTATAAAATACCTCATGTAGAGTACACATTTTATACAAATCCACATTTCCAGGAGAGAGTTGAATGCTTGAAGTGGTGAATCCGATGCCAGGATGAATGCTTGAAGTTTCCCAACAGAGGAGAATGCGATGATAACTTTTTCAATGAAGGAATCAGGAAGATAAATTCTTATAATCAATACGGTCACTGAAGAATAATATACTAGAACAGAGGTTCTCAAACTGGGGTACAGGAAGGGATTTTCAGGGGGTACGTAAGGTCAGTAGAAATATGCATCAAAGTACACCAATCTTATTATAAAGTATAAACGATTATATATATATATATATATACCGGTATATATATATATATATATATATATATTATATATATATATATATATATATATATATATATATATATATATATATATATATATATATATATATATATATTAATGTACGGCTCCATCAAAAAGAGAGAGTTACGTCAAATACGGGTTTACCTCAATTTATAAAGGCAGTCAAATACAATCACAGTGTGTCTTGTCTGAAGGTTCTATGAAACATAGCTTTCTAAAGCGTCATCATCTACATGGCTGTCATACAACTTTAAAGGATAAAGATGCAAGCTTCTTTAAACGAATGGAGAGTGGTGTGAAACATTCTCGTCTTGATAAATCTGGTCAGTCACATCAATCTCATGCAGGTCTTCTTGCATCATATAAAGTAGCACTCAAGATCGCTAAAGCAAAAAAAACTTCATACGGTTGCCGAAACCCTCATTCTTCCATGTTGCAAAGATATTGCAAGTTGGATGATAGGTGAGGCTGCTGCAAATAAATTAAATTAAGTGCCTTTATCGAACAATACTATTCAGCGAAGAATTTCTGATATGGCAGAAGACATCAAGCAACAAGTGATCGAAGAAATTAAAACTGCACCAACCAAGATGTTTTCCATACAACTCGATGAAACTACAGACATTAGTAACTATGCAAAGGTATACAAAAGATGGCGATTTTAAAGATGAATTCCTATTTTGCCACTCATTGGAAGCCTCAACTACTGGACAAGATATTTTCCAGACAGTCAACACATTCTTTGATATCGTAGGACTTTCTTGGAAAAATGTCTGTGCATGCACAACTGACGGTGCACCGGCAATGCTTGGCATTCATTCTGGATTTATAGGCAAAGTAAAGGAGGTGAACAATGATGTAATAAGCTTACACTGTATGATTTATCGATATGCTTTGGCATCCAGGACATTACCTCCTGAACTTCGAGATGTTCTTAATTATGCTATCAAAATGGTAAGTGCCATTAAATCAAGTTCACTTAATAGTTGCCTTTTCCGTTTGTTGTGTCAAGATTTCGAGGCTGAACATGAAGTTTTGCTCTTTCACACAGAAGTGCGTTGGCTTTCGCGAGGAAATGTAACTTCTAGAGTTCAAAATCTGAGAAGAAATGTCTGAATTCTTTTCAAGAGATACTAAGGCCCAATCCAAGTGTTTCAGTGAAAAACTCACTCAAAAACAATGGCAACTAAAACTGGCATATCTCAGTGATATATTTTCTCGACAAAATGATCTGAATTTGTCACTGCAAGGGAAATCCACAACATTGAGTGATTTTATCGATAAATGTAAGTCATTTACTATGAAACTTGAATTGTGGGGGAAAATGTAAAATCAGGAAAATTTCACATGTTTGAAAATTCTGCGAAAATTCTTGAGGGAGAAAATGATATTACCGACATTGAGCAATCTTATTCAATTCACTTATCTTCTAAAAAATGCTAAATCTAGCTGAAAAAAGCCAAAAAATAGAGAGAGAACAGAGAAAATTAATACTTAACCATTTCAACGTAGATGTACATTCATTCCTACAGACGTTGAGGAGGAATTTATAGACTTCTTAAATGACTCTACTCTTCAAAGCATGCTTATGATACATTATCTCTTATCAAATTCTGGTCACTAGTAGTCCAGTCTTATCCTCAACTTGAAAAATGGTTATCTCAAAACTTCCTACGTTTCCTTCAACATATCTGTGTGAGCAAGAGTTTTCCTCTTTGTGCTTGATTAAAAAAACAAGCTCCGATCAAATTGAATGTAGAGTCTGATTTACGATTGTCACGGTCGAAAACAGCACCCAGAATTGAAGACATAGCAACGAATATGCCAAGCACACCCTTCCCACTAATTTTTTATTTTCAGGTAATATATATATATATATATATATATATATATATATAATAATATATATATATGTATATATATATATATATATATATATATATATATATATATATATATAACCTTATATATATATATATATATATATATATATATATAAACAAAATATGAGTAAAAATTTCTAGGGGGTGCGAGGATTATGATGCTAAACTGGAAAGGGTACATTGCTAATTAAAATTTGAGAACCACTGTACTAGAAGAATAAATCAGTTTTTTGTCAGATCTAGTCCTGTTGTGGCTAAGTCCATTTCTTTACACCTGTTTTGTTTCCTTACAGGGTTTTTCATCTTGATACCGTGCTGCGCCAATAATGGATAACATCGAAGATCGCCTTTGAAGATGCAGTGACAAATAAAACTGATGACACAAATAACTTTGCAGGATTTTAAGAATGGATATTAGAAATTGAAGAAGGTTGGAAATGATACCCAATTCAGTCTTAACGTTTTACTTTATGTCATGGATTCCAAAATAAATAATAAAAGATTTGGTAATTTTTCCTTCATTTATCTTTTGTAAATAATATTGAAAATAATTGTTTCCTTCAGCAATACTTATACTAGTAGAATAGAATGTTCTTAAAAATAAATAAATCTTACAATAATTAGAAATCTTCTTAAGAATTAGATTGTAGCAAAATATTTTTACATATATGGAATATGAGATATGAGAACTTGAATTTAAATTGTGAGAGTCTCGAGTGACAAAATTATGAGAGTAGCAGTCGGAGAGAGAGAGAGTAATTAATTAATAAGATACCTTGAGTCCTGAGATTGATTCTCTTTATAAAATATCAACGAATAACGATACTGATTCAGAATGTAAAATATATCTTCTTCACAGAGTGTATATATATTTTTAAAATCATAGATTAGATATATGCACAATAATCACAGTTTGTACTGTAATCAAATAGAATATAAACTTCACGTTTCTATGTGAGATTTGCGAATTGGATAAGAATAATAATTATCTCTTGACGATAATAGACACTGTTCTGACACTGGCATAAAATGTTTATATATGCATGCAGAAGATAAATAAATTCACTTGAATGATTCTTGAGATTAATGCATAAGATATATGTTACACAACCTAAAGGATTTTTACTCTTTCGACTGAAACTACTATCTCACTCGATTTACTTGACAGACTCACGACACTGAACTCACAAGGAAGACTCACCACTTTGAGCTCACAGGGAAGACTAACTTTACAAATTCATTTTCGTTCTCACTGCAACATCATATTTGGAATGTGTTTATATTTTACACTTAACTATAGACTCTTATAAAACATTGAATACATATTACTTAATTAATATACATATCTCTGCTTTTGTTTTTATACTATCTTTACGAAATTCTTTTATACATAAAATTTCTGTAAATATATATATATATATATATATATATATATATATATATATATATATATATATATATATATATATATATATATATATATATATATATATATATATATATATATATATAAAATAATATTATTATTATTGTTATTATTATTATTATTATTATTATTATTATTATTATTATTATAATAATAATAATAATAATAATAATAATAATAATAATAATAATAATAATAATAATAATAAAGAGGAAATCTTCTCTGAACATTATTGACTTTATTATTATAATTATTATTATTATTATTATTATTATTATTATTATTATTATTATTATTATTATTATTATTATTATTATTATTATAATAATAATAATAATAATAATAATAACATTCGGAGGAAATCTTCTCTGAACATTATTGACCGGCTTTATCTGTTATTATTTTAAAAGAAACGTAGGCCTTAAAACATTTTTTAAAATTAAGTTTTTGTTCCTTAGATAAGCCTTTAAAGCTATTTTTCAATAAAAAAATCTACTTACTTCCATTATGCACTATTTTAATTATTTTAATTATATAAAGATAAATATCACTTAAGTAATGTAATAAAAAAATAATATTTAATAACCAAATGCAAGAATTTCAAGCTAAAAACTGCTGTTGCCATGCTTTTGATATGTAAGAGAAACTTGTAATATATATATATATATATATATATATATATATATATATATATATATATATATATATATATATATATATATATATATATATATAAGTGTATGATGTTTTCTTTTTACGTCTGGCAGGACGGGTATGTTTGCTGGCCTGACCATTATAATACTATAGGAGAAATTAAATTCTTACGTACGCCGATAACAAAGATTCACTCTTAAGAGTAGGAACGAAAATTTCCAAATTAATTTAATTATGGTTATAGTTTTATTAAATTTTTTTATATATAAATTTTCTTTTTTTTTCACTTTCATAAAAATTTTAATAATTTAGTTAAGTTTACCATTTAATTTATTTTATTAAAAAGACTCAGAAATATTGGGTAAGAGATACCTACCCTACCTACCCTATGTATATACACCTGATATATATATATATATATATATATATATATATATATATATATATATATATATATATATATATATATATATATATATATATATATATATATATATATATATATATATATATATATATATATATATAGATATATATATATAAAAATACATAAATATATATATATATATATAATAATAATAATATATATATATATATATATATATATATATATATATATATATATATATATATATATTACCTTCTCATTCCTTGCCCCCCATCATGGGAGAGGCCACACCACACTCAGGTACCCCGCCGATTCCACCGGTCTTCTCCAGAAATCCTCCAGGGATGATATGTTCCATGTTGTTCTGTGTTGAGAGTTAGTTAAACAGGAGAAAAAGAAGTGGGATGTGTCCTCCGGAACCTGGTTACAGTTTTGAAAGATGTTTGTGGTGGTTTGGTTAAGGTTGAATCTGTGTTTGTAGTATTGTAATTTAGGGTGGTGGCCGCATCTTAGCTTTGCCAAGGATGACTGACTGATTCTTGGTAGCGAGTTGAATTCTGGTGCTATTTTCTGCTGGGTATTTGTTTAAAATGTTGTTTGTTGGTCTGATTCTTAAGCAGTTTTATGTTAGTGTTGTGTGGACTTGATTGGTGTATGTTGTGTTGTTTGGTGGAGGTGGAATATTGTTCAGAATTTGTTTGTAATATAGAGCTGGTGAAGAAGGTGGTTGTTTGAGTGTTTGGTGGGTGGGGTTAGAGAGTGCAATGTAGCATGGTGGTTTGGGTGTTCAGGTTTTGGAAAAGAATTGTGTGCCTATCATGTCCAGGTGTGTCTATGGGTAGGATTTTGGTTTCTTCATGTAGGTGTTGTGGTATTAACGATGTGCATCCTGTTATGATTCTTAGAGCTTTTTGTGTCATTTGGAGTTTCTTTGTTATTTTTAGTTAGTTGTGGGTGCCAAGTTGGAGAAGCGTAGTTTAGAGTTGGGCGTATGTATCATTTGTATATGGTGGTGGATATTTGTTTATTGTTTGTGAAGTCTGTTCCAGCAATGGTTCTTAATATGTTCAGTTTCTCGTTTGCAGATGAAGTTATGTTGTCTGTGTGTTTTGTGAAGGTGAGATGCCTGTAAAGTGTTTTCCGAGGATTTTGAAAGTTTTGTTAAAGGGTATAGCAATATTATTTAGGTAGATTAATGTAATTGAAGATTTGTTTGGTGAGGCAGACATTCTGTTTTCTGTTAGCCATGTTTGAAGTTGGTTGATGTATTGTTTTTTCAGGTTTGTGGCCGTGTTTAGGATCTGGTGTGCGGTGCCGTTGGTGATGTCATCTTCGTAGATTGTTATGATTGTGTGATCTGTTTGTGGTTTTGGTAGATCAGCCGTAAATTGGTTGAATAGTAAGAGGGATAGTATTGCGCCTTGGGGTACTCCGTTGCTCATGTTTACTGTTCTGGATTTTGCATTGTTTATTTGTATTTGTGCTGTTCGTCCTGATAGAAAGTTGGAGATCCATTTCTTTATATTAGTGGGGGTCTTATATTTTTTTTGTTATGTTTAGTTACTGTATCGAATGCTTTGTTGATGTTGATTGCTGTGATTATTGTTTTATGAGTTGGTTTTGAGTTTAGACCGTTGATTGTGGGTTGTATAATGTTTGTGAGTGTAGTTGTAGTTGAGTAGTTTTGTTTGAAACTGTGTTGGAATTTGTGTTTGATGATGTTTGGAGTTATTTTGTTTAGTATGATTTTTTCTAGTAGTTTGCATAGTGTTGATAATAAAGAGATGGGGAGATATGATGAAGGGTCAGAGGGGTCTTTTCCTGGTTTTAAGTTTGGGTATGAATATAGCTTTTTCCAGAAGGGGGAAATGAAGTTAAACTGATGGAGATATTATATATTTGTTGCTAATGGTGAGTTAAACTATGTTTCCCTAGGTGTTTGAGATGTTGTCTGTGGCCAGTGCAGGTGAGTTTTTTTTAAGTGCTTTGTTATATTTTTTTGGTCAGTGTGCGTTTATTATTCTATTGTGAGTCATGGGTTGAGTTTTATTCTTGAGGCTTTGATATTTTTCAGTTATGTGTCAGTTTTTGGACTTCTCCTTTTGCTAAAGATGAGTTGCGAGGAATATGCATTGTTTGTTAGATTGGGGGTTTTGTGTGTTTGGGTTTTTGATGGATTTGTGAGTGTACTTGTTGGTTGGTTGAGTTTTTCAGTGTATTTATTGTTTTTCCCACATTCTGGTGTTATTTGTGTGTTGGGATGTTCTTGTTGAGGAAGGTTTGGAAGGTGTTTGAAGAAGAGTGTGTTTGTTAAGTTTATGATTTGTTGTGTTAAGGGCGTCAATCTATGTTGTCATTTGGAGTGATGTGGGTGTTATTTTTCTGAGCGATATCCGTTGTTTGATTAGTTGTTCTATTTCCAGTGGTTAGGGTTGGGTTGTATTTTTTTATGTATCCTCTGGGAATGGCTTCGTTCGCTGCTTTTTGTATTAGAGAAGCGAAATTTTGTATGGCTTTGTTTAGTGTTAATGTGTTAGTGATATTTAGGGATGTATGTTGTTTTCTAAATAGGTTGGTGAATTGTGTCCAGTCTGCTTTGTTTGTTAGTTTGGAGTATGTTTTTCTGAATGGATAGTTGGTGTTGTTGACATTTTGGTATTTTATGATGATGGAAGGTGCAGAGTTTTAGATCGGTTTGTGAAGACCAGTAGAGTTTTGTGTGTAAATTTGGTGAGCATAGTATTATGTCTGTTGATGTGCATGTTTGGTTGGTTTAATATGGGTTTCTAAGTGTGGCTGTTTGTGTTGTTTTAAGATGGTTTAACGTTTTTCAAGGTTGGACTATGATTTGGGTTCCTCTTTGGTTTGCTTCTTGGGTGTTGTACCAATATAGGGTGGTGAGTGTTGAAGTCTCCTCCCATTATGAGATTTTGAAGAGGTTTGGTTGTAATTCTGGGGCATGTGGTGAGGTCTGGTGGGGAATTGTAGAGGTTTATTAGATGTGTTATTTTTTGTTTATGCATTATTATGATGACTGTGTTTTTGTGGTGTTGTCGATTTAATGCCATTGTAGTTTGTTAAGGTGGGTGCTTGTGTATGATTAGTGAAGTTGTGATAAGGGTAGTTAGGAATGTGGTTTTTGCGGGGGTTTGAGGTGTGAAATGGATCATTAGCCATAGAATTTTGGTTCTGGATAGTTATTGGGTAGTCAGACTTCTTTTATCATGGCTATGTGTATGTTGTGTTGTTTTAGAAAGACTTCTATTTCTTTAGTTTTGTTCAGTAGTCCGTTTATGTTTAATTGTAATGTTTATATTGTAGGTTTGTTTGCGTGGTTTTGGTGTGGGGGTTGTTGTGGGTGGAGTGCAGACTTGGCAGATCCAATTGTTGTTTTGAAAGAGGGTGGCGTGGTGAGGATGGGAATAGGTTTGTGGATCGATTGTTTGCATCTATTGCAGTTGATGGAGCTTCTCCTCACTCTCTTGTTGCATATTGGACATAGGTATGTAAATTCTAGGTCTGGGGTTTGTTTCTGTGTTACCAGCTTTTAGGAGTAACGCTGAGACATAAGTCGGGAAAAGTATGCCTCATGATGAGTAGAAGGAGAAATAAAGTAATTGAGTGGTGGAGAGTCCTGGGAATGATCTGGGATTTGTCCAGAAGCGGCGGCGGGGGCGGCGCAATATGCGCTGTCACCACAGTTTCTTGTGAATGGGGGGGGGGGCGAGAAGATTTTGAAGATTTTCGTCCAAGTCAACCAAACGTCTTGTGGTTCAGCCGCTTCTGGGTCTTCTCTATGAGCATTAGTATATATACTATATATTATATAATATATAAGATATATAATATATATATATATATATATATATATATATATATATATATATATATATAATATATATATATATATATTCCAAATATTGAAATTTTGTTTGTCATTACGCTATAAAAATTAAAACTAAAAAAAAAGGAAAAATCGGATAAGAACATATGAGTTTTTTACATTTTTATCCTGTGTAGTAATCGCTCCGGAGTTTTTCTGCCCGTGAGTGGTGGTCACCTGTAATATATATATATATATATATAATATATATATATATATATATAATATAATAAATATATATATATATATATATATATATATATTATAATATATATATATATAATATATATAATTATTTATTACTATTTAGTTATATATATATAGTATATATATAATATATATATATATATATATATATATATATATTTATATATATATAATATAATATATATAATATATATTAATATATATATATAATACTATATTATATATATATATATATATATATATATATATATATATATATAATATTATATATATATATATATTTATATATATATAAATAATATTATATATATATATATATATATATATATATATATATATATTATATATATATAATATATATATATATATATATATATATATATAATTATATATATATATATAAAAAAATATATATTTCGCTGAGTTTGGTACGTAATTATAATAAAAGGCCTTATTATATATTATTAAAAAGTTCATACAACAGTCTTCATAAGATGTTAATTTCGTAAGCTTTCGGTCCTTAATTTTCTAGACCCTCCTCAGACGATTTTATTTTGAAGACTTTGATTTTTATTTTTATTTTTATTTGAGTCTTCAAATAAAATCGTCTGAGGAGGTCCAGAAAATTAAGGACCGAAAGCTTACAAAATTTAACATCTTATGAAGACTGTTGTAGAAACTTTTTTAATAAATATATAAATAAGGCCTTCTATTATTATATATATATATATATATATATATATATATTTATATTATAATATATATATATATATATATATATATATATATATATAATATATATATTTATATATTATATATATTATATATATTATATATATATATATATATATATAATATACCCGTTATATATATATATATATATATATATATATACTATATATATATAATAATAATATATATTAATATATTATAATTATTATATAATATTATATATATATTGGTTGTGTAAAGTTGAAATAAAATTAAAAGGTGCTTAAAAATTAAAAGAAAGTGAAGAAAAATTTAGGATATTTTTTAAGTTAGGAGCTTTATTTTGGTGTGTGCGCTTTGGTTGAAGTTAATCTTATTTGTGTTCAGAAAAGTTATTTTTTATTTTATTGCATACTAAATTTTTATCGATATTGTTAAACTAAAAAGAAAAATATTCAAAAATTATTTTTAAATTCATTATTTGGTGAAGCAACTTTTTTTATAGTTGAATTGACCTATTTGTTAGTATTTAAATACTTTCAAGTAAAACTTTTTTACTTATTTTAATAATAGCTTCTAAATCGATTTTAGCTGTCTTTAATAGAAATAATAAGCTTATTTACATTGCTGAATAATTTATTCGTTGAGCGAGGTAAGTTGTTCTAAAATTTTAATAGAAAGTTTTTAATAATTAACTGTGAAATTTGTTGAAAACGAGTGACTACAAGAGGCTGGGAACCCTCCTAGTCATTTAGTTTTCTTCCCAAGAACAGGTGCAGTGAAGGAGAATACAAAGCAGAAATTAAAAAAAAAAAAAACGGATAATAAGACAGCAGGAGATGTAAATGATGAGGGATTCAAAAGAGAATTTTTAAAATTTCTTGTTTGAAATGTTAGAGGGGTAAATGCTGAGGGTAAGAGAGAAGAGGTAGGGCTGGTTTGCAAATATAGGGGAATAGATATATGTGCTTTAAGTGAAACAAAGCTAAAAGGCAAAAGAGAGGAATGGTTTGGAAGCTACAGGGGACTAGTTTCAGGGGTGAGTGAGAGAGTCAGAGCTAGAGAAGGTGTAGCGATAATTATGAAAGAATTATGGGAATATGTGAAAGGAAAGTAAATTTATTAGTTCAAGATTAATGTGGGTAAAAATGAAATTGAGAAATGAAAGCTGGATATTTGTAAGTGCATATGCCCCAGTAAATGATAGTGCAGAGGAAGTAAAGGAGGTGTTTTGGGATGAACTAAACGATTGTTTGGGGAGTTTTAATAGGAATGATAAAGTATGCTTGTTAGGTGATTTAAAGGCAAGGGTGGGTGATGTACAAGTACAAGGAATATTAGTCCCTTTTGGAGTGCAAGGCAAAAACAAAAATGGGGAAAATTGTTAGAATTATGCGCTGCGAAAGAAATGATAATAGGAAATACATGGTTTAATAAGAAAAACATACATAAATATACCTGGGTTAGTGGAGTGACAGGTATTTGTGCTTTGCTTGATTATGTATGTGTAAGTCAAATGGAGAAAGACAGGTTGTTGGATGTGAACGTCTTAAGGGGTGCAGCAGGGGGTATATCTGATCACTATTTGGTAGAAGCAAAGTTAAAGGGGAAAGGAGGGTGGAAGAAAAGATTGAAATTTAGCACAAGTGTAGAAGTTACAAGAGTTGAGAATTTAGAAAATGATGAATATTCAACAGAATACGAAAGAATTTTAGCAGAAAAATGGGGAATAGTGAAAGAAAGAGAGAAAGAATGAGTTCAAAAGGAATGGAATACTTTTAAGGAAACAATATTGATGACTACAAGGGAAGTTTGTGGTGTGAAAAAGATTGGCCGAAGGAGTAAAAGAAAAGGTAGCGAATGGTGGAGTGAAGAATTAGATGTTATTATTAAAAGGAAAAAAGAAGTTTTTGCTAAACATTTAGCTATTAATAGTCAAGCTACATGGGAGGAATACAAGAGAGTGCGAAATGAAGTTAAAATGAAAGTGAAAGCTGCAAAGAGAAGGGCAGACGAACGGTGGAGTGGAAAGATTGTTTGCAAATTATCGGGAGAGGAATTAACAACTTTGGAGGGAGATTAACAAGGATCGTAAAAAAGGGGAAAAGATTCTTACTGAAGTAAAGACTTCAGATGAGAATGTAGTTCAGGATGATAGAAAAGTGGAGGAGAGATGGAAAGAACATTTTAAGGAACTACTAAATGCTGGAAGAGTAGATGAGGAGGAAGAAAAAAGACAAAATATCACGATGGAAGAGTTTAGAAATGTAAATGTAGGGCACATTACAAAGGATGAAATAGTGAATGCTTTGTAGAAGTCAAAAGGAGGAAGATTAGATGCTATGCAAGTAGAAATGTTGAAAAAGGGAGGTAACAGTGTTATAAAGTTACTTATGAATTTGCTCACTGCTTGCTGGGTAAGGTGCGAGGAACCGCAAAATTAGCAAGACTCCTCTATTCTTCCAATTTATAAGGATGAGGGGAGAAAAAAAAGAGTTGCAACTAGGGAAGAATAAGCTCAATGAGTATTTTTGGATAAATTTATGGACAAATTAAATAGGGAAAAAGTTAAAAGTATTACAGATAAACAGATTGGAGAGGAATAATGTGGTTTTAGGGATGGTCGAGGATGTGTGGATCAGGTATTTACCTTGAGAATGCTGGCAAAGAAATTCTTGGAAAAGAAGAAAGACGTTTTTGCATGCTTTCTTGATTTGGAAAAGCATATGATACGAGTGCAAAGAGGGAAGTTGTGGAGAACATTAGAAAGCTATGGAATAAATGGTTGTTAAATACAATTAAAGCATTTTACAAGAACAGTAGAGGATGTGTTAGGATTAACAGGAAGAAAGAGGAGTGGTTTAAAATAGGAGTGGGTCTGAGACAAGGTTGTAGTTATGTCTCCATGGTGGTTTAATATCTTTATAGATAGTGTAGTTAAGGATATGGATAGATTTGGGAAAGGAGCTGAAATGAAATGCGGAATGAAAGTAATGAGAAAGATAAGCGTCTTACTTTTTGCTGACGATTCTGTGTTGATTGCCGATAAAAAGAAAAACTGCGTGATTTGGTGCTTGAGTTTTAACGAGTGTGGTTAATAAAATAAAGATTAAAAAATTTAATTTCAGCTAAAAAGTAAAGTGATGAAAATTAGTGCAAAACCAAAAGGAGACGATTCTCAATCTGGGTTGGATATCATAAAGGTGAATGGGGAAAGCCTAGCAGAGGCAACAGTTTTTAGATACTTAGGAACGATTGGGCTTCGAGGCATGAAAGAAGAGAAGAGATTGACCATAGGGTTGCTGAGGGTGAAGAAAGAGATTAAGCAGCCTTAGAGAATTATGGAAATGGAAAAATGTACAGGAAGGTAAAAATGAAAATTGTTCGAGTATTTGTTCCAAACTGTTCTGATGGATGTGAGACGTGGGCATTAAACACTAAAATGAAAAAAAGAGTTGAGGTTTGAATGAAAGGTTACGAGATATTGGTAGAATAAAGAGAGGTGATAGATTTAGAAATGTAAGGATAAGGGATATTTGTGCCGATAGGAGGAAATGTTGATGGGAAAGAGCAAATCAAGGCGGTACTAAGATGGTATGAGTCACGGCTAGAATGAATATAATAAGATTGACTAAGAGGTTTTTAAATCCGAAGTGGTAGGCAAGAGAAGAGGCAAACCCAAATGGAGGTGGGTTGATGGAGTAAGGGAGCATAAATAGCAAAGGGGATTAGTATGGATGAAGGATATTGGAGAAGAATAGTTCATGGAAAGTTTCGTCAAGGGTTGCAGTTAACTGAACAACCTGGAACATAGCAAATATAAGCCAACAGCTTTCCCGATCTGCAACTGACACCACCCTGCAGTTATGTGGGAGACGGTGTATGAGATAGAGGAATAATAAATAATAGATAATAATTATAATACATATACTATATATATATATATATATATATATATATATATATATATATATTATATTATATATATAATATTATAATATATATATATATTAAATATATATATATATATATATATATATATACTACTCGTCAAAAATAACGCACAACTAGGGTAAATGTCACTCACAGGAACGGGAAGGCCCCTAATCCCATGAAACCCCACACCAACACAGACGACAGCATCAGTGTAACTATGTAACCACCCGCAGAGAATTCGCTGCAGTATTGGGGCCGTCAACGCGATAAATTTAGGAAAACATCAACCACGTAACTAGACCTGGGAGAGGTGGGGGTAGCTTATGTCGGGGGTATAATCGAGCGAGGGATCATTTACGTACGAAGCGACTCGATAAACATTGGAGATGATAGTGGCGTCAGCTATCGAGAGATCAGCGCGTGCAAATAACAACACTCCACGCCGAAGGACACGGGTACTGGGCACTTTGTCGACGTTTCGGTGTAGCGCACACAACGATTGTACAGTGGTCCAACGGTACCAGGAAACCCTGACACATTCACGCCGGCGAGGACAAGGTAGGCCCAGGGCCACGACACCCGTGGAAGACCGATTTATACGTCTGCGTGCATTACGAGAGCGCCACACAATGGCACGACATCTGCAGATACAGCTGGCGGAGATACACGGCACCAGGGTGAGTGACAATACAGTGGGTCGACGCCTTGCGGAACATAATTACCGGCCCCAAAGGCCTGCCATAGGTCCACCGCACACCAAGGCACATCGAAGGGCGCGACTGGCATTTACCCTAGAACACATCCATTGGACGGTCGACGATTGAGCAAAGGTGCTCTTTATGGATGAGTCGAGAGTGTCTCTGTAGGCCTCGGACAGGCGTGCTAGAGTATACCGATGACCGACGTGGAGGTTCGCGCAATGCAATGTGCTGCAGGTGCCACCGTTTGGAGGTGGGTCGGTTATGGTCTGGGGAGGCATCTCTTTATCGATGCCTACGGAGTTGCACATCTTCGATAGAGGCACTCCTACAGCCATAAGGATATATCACAGGACAACCTTCTTACAGCCGTAAGGTATATCACAGACATTCTCTAACCATATGCAATGCCATATGCCCCCTACATCGGTGACTCTTTCATCCTAATGCATGACAATCCAAGACCACACAAGGCCCAATGTATGAACGACTACCTTAGGATGGTTCATGTATTATTTCAGGTTTCTGGTAGTGGGCATAAAGTTTTCTGGACTGGGGCACATTCCCCAATTTTCTGGCCGTGGGCGTAAATTTCTGATCGTGAACATAAAATTTCTAACTGTGTGCGTAAATTTCCAAACTGGTGCACATGATCCATTTCTGAACTTGATCAATCTGTTTCTCATTGTGAATAGTGTCATGAAATATTCCTGTAGCTATAAACAGAAAATGTGCTTAACAATTGATAAGAAATTGGCATTGTGAAAAGTGACTTCTCATAGAAGAAGAAATAGATTCGCATTTAAAAGTTAAGTAAAGGAAGTTGCGCTAAACAATAAGGTGTTTGAAATGTTTGTTCGCATATCGAAAACTGTGCCCTATAAATTTAACAATTGTAATTAAGAAAGTAGAGTTTCTGGAGAATTGTTTTGTGAATATTAGTAGCGTCATTGGATTATATTAGTACTTTTACTTACGTGAACCATTTTCCATTTTATATCAATGAACTATTTTACTCGTTAGTCGTCATCAACAAATTTCAATCGTTATTCGACATAGGCATAATTAAAGTCGTCAACCGATAATCAGCATATCATAATTTGTTATCAAATCATCGGTCAATTGAAAATCCATTTTCCTAGAGATCATAATAGATCTATTAGTCATTTTGCTGATTTTCATCATTGTTATACCGTAGGGTTAGGTAACCTGAAAAACTTTGCAGTTACCATCGTTGTGGCTATTGGCTATTGAGCCAGCTGTAGATTTTACCAAAATAAAATCTACCTTTTAAAGTTTCTTATTCCTACCCTCTTCGTTTTTGGTCATGAATGATTTTACAATAGCTTTATAAACCTTCACACACTTCCCCGCGTGTCGACTTATCGTTCAGGGCTGGCAGGGTCCGAGTGATACGGCAAGCAAGAAGCCGGAACCGCTGTTAGAGAAAGCCTTCAGGTTTCTCTTTCAGGTAGATCTGCGTTTGGCTTAGTGGGAAGAAGGTTGACGTTGAAGCAATCAGAAAAGCATAGAATTGTTCTTCAATTCTTCATACCAGTATGCAGGTCAGAACCGATATAAGTTAATACTATTATAGCTGTTAAGTCTTATCTGTTTACTTTAGATTAATTCATATTCTTTTATCGGTTTTACCTATTACGAAATCTGAAAAACTTTCTTAAGATAAATAAAGGGGAGCTGGAGACACTTAACCGGAGTTTGAACACTTTCCTAATCAGAAATTGTCAAACCCCCGCGCCTCCTCTCCCCCACATATATATATATCAGAGGTGGGCATTCCGCAATTTAAGTCCGCAATTCCGAAATTGAGGAATACCAATTTTATATATATTAATATAATATATATTATTATAATATATAGTATATATGTTGCGGAGGTAACGACTGGGAGGAAGAAATCCGACGAAAAAGTCTTTAAAGAAACCCAGTTTGTAGAGTTACCCTCCTTTCTTTACTCTAGATGAAAACCAAGACGAAAATAAAAAGAACTGAAATAAAATTTGTATTAGAACCTTAAATGTACGAATATTGTAATAATTTACCTCGGATAGCTATCACTTTAGGATGTTGTTCACAGCAGTTCCAACATGAGTTTCTAATCCAAGTCGCAATTGTCTGTGAGGACCCGGAAAGGCCTATCCACTGAGAATGCTTACAGGTTGTGATTGGGTTCGAAGCGGTTTGGTTCTATATTAATCACTTTCATCACATACGTAGAAATGTAAAAAATGTATATAAAAAGGAGAAGAAAAGAAATTTGTAAAGTAGTATTTAATTAGAAAACTTTATATACAAAGAATAGTTATGAAGACACTACTAGGTGACAAGATATCAAAAGATATTTACTTATGAGGTAAATAACAGAAAAAATTACTGGGTCACTATTAAGTGACGAAACAACAAAAGATCTGTACTTAGCAGGCAGACAACAGAAAATTACTTGGTCACTACTAAGTGACGAAACGACAAAAGATTTAGTAGTCCAACAGAATAGTCACAACAGTGTGAATAACAAAAATACTTATATACATAAATTTAAGGCACACATTTGCATTAGTATTTTCTATATTATAATCGGAAAAATCTTATTCAGTTTAAGTTTAATAATTGGTTTTACAAAAATAGATATTTATTTAGGCACTACCAAGTGACCAGAATATCACAGCCAAGATATAAAATATCACAGTCTATATTTATTATATTTATTAATTGGTTAGTAAGCTAAGAATATTTTATATACAGTAAACGTTTTCTTTAAAGCTATTTCTTTGACAGTAAGTTTTTTTATTTGTACGTTTTTTCTTGCTACTATTTATTGATTATTTGACAGATTACTTATCTTATATCTATTTTTGGTTTTCAGATCAAACTTCGTTAAGGACATTGGATGATTTTTCAGCAAGCTAGTTTAAGCCTAGAAATAAGACCTACATAAGAGAGTAGTATTGAACGTTAATTTTATTTCTTTTTTCAGATCAAATTGACATAATATATTTTACTCACCCCAGCCGGTTATATCTAAATTGGATGGGGTCTTCTTAAGTTTTCCTTAATATCTTGAATTATGGTTTATTCTTATTGATTGATTTGATTGACAGAAGACAACTGTGAATATACATTTAATTACTTTTATTTTCTCCCTTTATACTTTCAGAATGTTATTAGAGAACATTATTCATTTTTATTCATTTGTATTTTTATTCTTATATTTTATTTATTTTAAATGATGCTTTAATTTCATTAAAAGGTATTTTTATTGTATTATTTTAAATCATACTAATTTATAAAGTACTTTAGTTTTAACTTTGATATAGATTGAATAAGACAATTACCTGAGCGATTCCGCTGCTATTGTTTTCTCACAAAACTTCAGATTCCGTAAAAGGATTTATACTGACGTTGATAAATATCTTAAACTCCTTCTCATTAGTCTCATCACAAATATCATAATTAAACAAACAAAAATTCATAAACATATACCTATCATATTAATATTCAAAAATTCATAATCATATTTCTCTGAAACATATAAAATCTTTAGTAGCATCAGATTAAATAAATGTAAGATTTCAGCACTTACGCTTCACTTTCAACTTACCAATTTACCTAAAAGAAAAAAACACAGAAGGAGAACTCTCCTTCACACCCTCCCCCACCAGACTCAAGCCCCCTCGCACACCTATCCGAAGGAGCATATTAATTTTGGGGTGGCTATGTAAATTATCATCAATATATTGCTTTATAGTATACATATAGTAGGTATTCTTGTAACATGTACCATGTAGAACAAAAGTAAAACATTTACTTATCATTATATTGTCACAACAATGTGATTAAATGTAATTAATTGGGATATAATCCAATATAATAAAGTTGTATGCTTTGAGCACTCTGCCCATCATAACATTCATTTTTTTTTTTTTTTTTTTTTTTTTTTTTTTTTTTTTTTTTTTTTTTTTCAAGAAAGAGAGCTACTGCAGCTCCAACTACTACACTACAAAGTCAAGTCATGCCTAAGAGTTAGTTAACCAAAGTCCCGAAATAGAGGCATGTGGATGTACAGATATTGTATTGTGGTTTAGCTGCTGCAGGGAAAAAATAACAGAATTAATACATAATTTATATAAAGATACCTAACACTATTAAACATTTAATAAATCCATAAATTTAATTTAGTAAATTAGTGAACCATCAAAACTTTGCTACAGAAGGCTATGTCAATATGATAATATATTCTAAGTACATTTAGTTTGTCGTTTTTATTTATTTTATTGATAATCAATTGAAAATGCTTTTATTTTTGATTTCAGATTAATATTCCGGAGGATAAGTAAGTACAGTCTTTTCCATATCAACTTGTTAGAATTATGTGAAAGGTAAGTAATTCAGATCAGTTTGTGTATTAATGTAGTCATAAAAAAATAGAACAGAAAACCTTAATATCGTTTGTATGTATTGATGTATTGTGTTCAAGAATATTAGAATTTTATTGAACAAAACCATTTGTTCTTCATGCTATGAACTTTAATTTATTTATTTTTTCGGGTATACTCGATTGGTGTAGACATAACATAAGGGAGGTTCTTCACCATTCCCCTACTTCTTGTAAAAGGTCGTAAATCAATCTTTCCCCGTTCATCAGGGGTGCATTCCGCCACAGTAATCGCACTTTCATTCCCTCTCACACTTTTGTCCATCTCCAAAGAATTTGGTGTTCTACAATATGATACTGGGGATGATGTCCGGTTTGGCGGAATCTTCCTTTTTTCTATGGGGCTAAATCCCTTAAAATCATTTCGATTAGAGTCCCCAGAGTTTTCGGGAAAACAGGGCTCTTTCAACAAGGAAGACCTTCCCGGTGAGGGACGGGGTTTAAAAAATGATAGATTTGAAGTGGCATCCTCACGACTTAAAGTCATCCACTCCTCATAATCTGTATTTTCTCCCATTTCAGAGTTTTCATGGTTATTACCTCCTTCCATCGGAGAACCACTCAGGATTGACGGATATTGGGATGTTTTGGGACATCCGTGAGGATACATGTCGTAGAAATCCAATGAAGGGGTAGGGCTATTCTCCTCCTCAGGATCTTCCAAGAAACCGTTGGTTTCTGTTATCCTTTCGTTAGAAAAAGGTTTCACTCCATTGGTCATCATACGTTCCGAAATGTTTGACAAAAGTGAATTCCCCGAAGCGCCAGACGATCCTGTTGTCATTCCCGGTGGAATTGAAAACCTAACTCTCGATGTTGTCATTTGTGCACAGAGAGTATTTTGAACATTATCTCTCTCATTTTTTTCTCTATCTTCTATATTATTTTGCTTTCTGATAATGTCGCCATAGTTTTTCTCCAAAGAAGGTAAACCAGCAAATTCGTCAACTGATATAGGATTAAATTGCAAAAATCCCTCAAAATCTGCAAGTAGTCCTTTACTATTATCACTTTCCTGATCTCCAGAGAAGAGTGAGTCAAATGAGTACTCCATAGTATCATCTCCTTCATGTATTTTGTCCTTTGGTTCTTCATTGGGGGCAACATCAGCCACCAAAGGCTCATCATCTTCGGAAAAGAAGACATCACGTATCTCCTTATTCTTTGCGAGATATTTCCCTAAATAGTCCGGGATATCAATCCATCCACGCAGATGTGAAAAATGGACTTTATGGAATCTTGATGTTGGTTTGATTGTCTCGCAGGTCTCATTGGTGGTTGTTTTAAACCTTCACATCTATCACTACGAAAGGACCTTCCCACCTACGTTGAAATTTTAAGGCGGTACTGGGACCGGTCCTAATTATTTTTTTAGCTACTTTTTGTCCCTTTCTGAAGGGTTTGAAAGTAATGCTGCCTTCCTTCCAATATTGCGGGAAGGTATGAACAGCTGAATGGGGCTTCTGAAGTAAAAAATCAGATGGGGACAATCCCAAAGCACTATGATAGGTGTTATTATAGATTAAAATAGAAGCAGCCAATTCTTCATCCCACTTCGTGGGCCGTTCAAAAACCAGACATTTTAATATTTGAGTCAAACTACGGTTAAAGCGTTCGCTCACACCGTTACTGGCAGGATGTAAAGGAGAAATGCGTATATGTTTAACGTTGTGTCTCTGCATCACTTGCTGAAAAACCTGGGACGTAAATTCGGTGCCATTATCTGTGAGGATGCGATTGGGGACCTTTGGTAAAAACGGGAGGATTTGATGTTCAAACTTGTATGAAACGGTCATACTGGACTTATCCTTAATTGGCACAACCGCAACCCACTTAGAGAAATGATCGATCAGGACCAAACAATACTTGTGCCCTTTGGTCGTTTTTGGGAACTGTAATAAGTCCATGGCACACAAATCGAATGGAGATTCGGCCAAGATTTTCAACATGGGGGGAGTAACATTGGAAGAAAAAGTCTTCTGTACCTGACAGACAGGACAGCAACGTACGACATCTGATATCACCTGATTGGCACGTGGGTGCCAAAAATGTTTGTAGACTAATTGTAGTAATTTATTCCTGCCGATATGGGCGCAAGAGACATGCAACCCCAGGACTATGTGCATTAATAAATTTAACGATATTAAATACAACGTGTTTCCGTTTTTTGTGGTATAGTATAAGATATCATTTATAACCGAAATTTGTTTTTGGTAAGTCTGATATAATTTTGGCATTTGTTTCCAATCAACACTACGTCCATTACCTCTAAAACCTCGTAATAATGTCTTTAACATTCTATCGTTTGCCTGGTCATATAACACATCTGAATCATTAATATTAGAGTCCATTACCGTGATATTTTTTACCTTAATCATTTGGGCTGACGCCAATGTTTTTTTAGAGGATTGTATGCCCTCAGCGACTACAATCAACTCTTCCTCTTCTCCTTGAACATAAATGAGCTGACGACGGGCTAGATCCGGTAAGAGATGATTATCACACAGGGCTGTAGTTCCCAATATAAAGGGATGCTCTTCCATGTATTGAGAAGGCACTATAAAAAATATTGATGGATGGGTAATGAACCCTTTTGGAAATTTTAATCTCAGTTCCACACATTGATCTATCTTTATTCTATTCTTATTCCCAAATCCACAAATGGCCTTGACCCCCATTTCAGCGGAAGACAATAGAGGTTTCGTTTCTCCCAACAGTGGGATTATGTCAGCACTTATTAGGTTAACCCCAGCCCCACTGTCCACCAGGCACTGGTAAGATGGGGACCGTAGCTCATCCAGAGTAACCTGGATTATTAGCGGCTCTACATCCGCCTGACACAAATTTATCATTATTAACATCTCCTCTTCCTTATCTTGATAATTATAACAAGGTACATTCCTCGTTCTTGTCTCCTCGATATTTTCCACCATCTTATCTTTTTCTTCTATTGAAATATCTATATTGAGGACGTCCAAGGGCGAGTCAATTTCTGTGTCCACCACGAGTTGACTCACTCCCGTGGGGTTCTGTAGTTTTCCGATCTTTTTGATTCGTCTGTACCACGACACCGACCCTCCAGATGCGACTTTTCGCAATTCTCACACGGGTCCAACCTTTGACGAGGTGGTAGTGGATATTCATCACCTCGGGGTGGTGGTGAAACATCTCTTTCCCATGATGACTTACCTACTTCCACTTTTCTTATCGCCCCCGTTGTTTGCTCTCGAGGCGTTCTTTCCATTTGCTCTTTATTGTGTTTGGGGGGTGTTCTATTCGGACATTTGATCCCCGGATGAGGACCATTACAAAACGGGCAAGTCACTCTACTATAGTTTTGAAGAGTGGGAGGAGGTGGTCGGTAATATTTACACTCAGTCCGCATGTGCCCCTCCCTTTTACACAAACTACAAATTCCTAGATACAGGTAACATTCTTCCATGTTGTGTCCTGTTTTTTCACAATAATTACAAATTCTATTACGTCGATCAGCGTAATCCGCACGGACATTTCCAGAAGCATGTGTTTGTGGACTATCTGTTTGGTGGTTACTTCGTCGATAGACACGACTTCCCCGATTCTTGTCGGGAGAACCACGATTCGCACTTGTGGAGGTACGATTTTTTTCTCGCATTCGTTGTTTGGGATCTTCTTTCTCTTGCAACACCTCTGTCCAATTTGGGTAGGTGGTATCTATCCTAATAACAGATTCAGTAGATTCGTTTAAATCTACTTTTGTTGTTTCTGCTCTTTTATCTTGACGATGTGATGGTGAAGTCTGACTCTGGTATACATCTTCCTTTTTCTCCAAGGAGTCGGCAAAACTCACCATCTTCTCCCAAGAAATTCGGTGAACACCGTCTAGATCTTTCATTTTTACATATTGTTGGACAACACTTTCAATATCAGGAGGTAAGCTGCATAAAAATGCAGTCCGGAGCGAATCGTGCTCCCTCATATCAATTCCTCGATATGCCCTTCTTGCCAAACGCTCTAACCTTAATGCGAACATACGGATACTTTCGTTCCGTTGTCGTCGTGCCGAATGGTAAGCCTGCATTCGATGTTCTTTTTTTCATTTTTCCTCATCTTCAAACCATTCAATTAAGGTATTCCGGACTGAGAAATAATCACGGTCATCTTTGGTCAATAAGCGAAACAATTTGAGAAAATGGCCTTCTAATTGCCTACCCAATAACCGAAGCCACTGATGGAACGCGTTAGGGTAGTGAAGCTCACAGTAGGCTTCAAAGTCTTTTAAATACATTATTAAATCTTGTTCTGTCTCATACCTGTATTTTCCAGGCTCTACCACCTTCAGTTTTTGAGAGTTTTTTAATAACTGGGCTAATAATATTATAGCTTCTAATAACGAAAGACGATGTCTATTTTCATAATTAGGATCAATATCTTCTTCCTGTCTTTCCCTTCTTGGTATCAGTTGTTGGTTTGATTGTCTCGCAGGTCTCATTGGTGGTTGTTTCAAACCTTCATATCTTTGTTCCCTATTTTGGGTATAATGTAGGCTTTCTGATTCCCTTTGTTGTTCTTTTATTCTAACCCTGTACTCTCTATCTTTATTAAATATTTTATTCCCAGGTGATTCACGATTTCTCAATCCATAATCCCTAGGCCCATTTCTTTCATTGTCTGACCTAAAAGGCCTTGGTGAACTTGAACCATGGAAATTCTCTTCATTCATATCATGGTTATAGTATGGTCGTTGTGTTTCACGGCAAGTATTTCCTACATCACTCACAGAATCACTCTCACACGACAGGTCATTCATTTCATGCATGCGTGTTTGCTTTGCTTTTCGTGAGTAAGGTCTTTCTGTTTTGACTTCTTCTACCTGATTTCGAAATGATAGAAAAGCCTTCACTCTATCTTTTTCCTTTATTAATTCGTTATTTAATTCACTTAATACGGGTATCGGAATGAAAGTTTCTTTTCTCCGGGCTCCCGTCTCAATATGTACATGTGGGTTTATTTCACTCTCCCTTTCACCTGATTCATGCAATAACACTTTTTTCATATCTTTTCCATACAGTTGGAAATCTTCTATACTCATTTTTTCTTTTAATGGTCCTACGTGAATGTCTGAATCAGACTTACGCCTGACCGTGACAGTACGTTCAGGTGCTTTAGCCATTGTTTTTGTACGTGATTTGTTTAGATAACTTGGAATTTTGAACTTAGAAAAACGAAAACGAAGTGTAAACCGTTGTAATGTATAGGATGTGAACCGTCACAACCCGGCGCAACGCAGTGAGCAGGAACCTTTTCAGGTCCCTGTTCGGGCGCCAATTAATATTTGTGTATATGTTGCGGAGGGTAACAGACTGGGAGGAAGAATCCGACGAAGAAAGTCTTTAAAGAAACCCAGTTTGTAGAGTTACCCTCCTTTCTTTACTCTAGATGAAAACCAAGACGAAAATAAAAAGAACTGAAATAAAATTTGTATTAGAACCTTAAATGTACGAATATTGTAATAATTTACCTCGGATAGCTATCACTTTAGGAAATGTTGTTCACCAGCAGTTCCAACATAAGAAGCAAATAGCATCAGAATACTTTTTCTAATCCAAGTCGCAAATGTCTGTGAGGACCCGGAAAGGCCTATCCACTGAGAATGCTTACAGGTTGTGATTGGGTTCGAAGCGGTTTGGTTCTATATTAATCACTTTCATCACATACGTAGAAATGTAAAAAATGTAATAAAAAGGAGAAGAAAAGAAATTTGTAAAGTAGTATTTAATTAGAAAACTTTATATACAAAGAATAGTTATGAAGACACTACTAGGTGACAAGATATCAAAAGATATTTACTTATGAGGTAAATAACAGAAAAAATTACTGGGTCACTATTAAGTGACGAAACAACAAAAGATCTGTACTTAGCAGGCAGACAACAGAAAATTACTTGGTCACTACTAAGTGACGAAACGACAAAAGATTTAGTAGTCCAACAGAATAGTCACAACAGTGTGAATAACAAAAATACTTATATACATAAATTTAAGGCACACATTTGCATTAGTATTTTCTATATTATAATCGGAAAAATCTTATTCAGTTTAAGTTTAATAATTGGTTTTTACAAAAATAGATATTTATTTAGGCACTACCAAGTGACCAGAATATCACAGCCAAGATATAAAATATCACAGTCTATATTTATTATATTTATTAATTGGTTAGTAAGCTAAGAATATTTTATATACAGTAAACGTTTTCTTTAAAGCTATTTCTTTGACAGTAAGTTTTTTTATTTGTACGTTTTTTCTTGCTACTATTTATTGATTATTTGGCAGATTACTTATCTTATATCTATTTTTGGTTTCAGATCAAACTTCGTTAAGGACATTGGATGATTTTTCAGCAAGCTAGTTTAAGCCTAGAAATAAGACCTACATAAGAGAGTAATATTGAACGTTAATTTTATTTCTTTTTTCAGATCAAATTGACATAATATATTTTACTCACCCCAGCCGGTTATATCTAAATTGGATGGGGTCTTCTTGAGTTTTCCTTAATATCTTGAATTATGGTTTTAATAATCCTTATTGATTGATTTGATTGACAGAAGACAACTGTGAATATACATTTAATTACTTTTATTTTCTCCCTTATCATTAGAGAACATTATTCATTTGTATTTTTATTCTTATATTTTATTTATTTTAAATGATGCTTTAATTTCATTAAAAGGTATTTTTATTGTATTATTTTAAATCATACTAATTTATAAAGTACTTTAGTTTTAACTTTGATATAGATTGAATAAGACAATTACCTGAGCGATTCCGCTGCTATTGTTTTCTCACAAAACTTCAGATTCCGTAAAAGGATTTATACTGACGTTGATAAATATCTTAAACTCCTTCTCATTAGTCTCATCACAAATATCATAATTAAACAAACAAAAATTCATAAACATATACCTATCATATTAATATTCAAAAATTCATAATCATATTTCTCTGAAACATATAAAATCTTTAGTAGCATCAGATTAAATAAATGTAAGATTTCAGCACTTACGCTTCACTTTCAACTTACCAATTTACCTAAAAAAACACAGAAGGAGAACTCTCCTTCACATATATATATATATATATATATATATATCTACATTTATACATTTATAAAGAAGATATACAAAGAAGATATATTAATATATAATATATATATTTTAAAGGCGAGAATGGTGATTGATTGGAATTGAAAGTTGTGGTAACAAAGCGTTTATGAGGGTATAGTTCCGAGGGTTGGAAGGAGAGCATATTAGTAGCCCTTATATAAGGGTAAGGGGGATACAGGTAACTGTAAGTATTATAGGGTAATTAGTTTATTGAGTGTTGTAGGGAAAGATATATGCTAGTATTTTGGTCGAAAGAGTGCGTCGAATGACTGAAGGACTGTTTGGGGAAGAACAAAGCTGCGTTTAGAAGTGGTAGAGGATGTGTGGATCAAATCTGTACATTTAAAAAAAAATGATTTGGGATAATGAGGGAGGAGAAGAATAAAATGTAATTAGGTTTTAAATGGATTTGGCAACAGGCGTATAAGATTAATAAGGAAGCTCTATGGCAAGGTGTTAGTGGATATGGTGTTGGTGGTCAGCTTCTGAAATGGAAATCAAAAAGATGTATGAAACGATAAGTGAAGCGTGTTAAGAATAATAGAGTCGAATGTGATTGGTTTAATATTAAATAGCGGAGTGAGACAGGGATGTGCTATGTTTCCTTGGTGATCCAATCTGTATATGGATGAGGGTATGAAAGAATTAGAGGGAGGGATGACAAGGGAATGGTGTTAGAAATGATCAGAGAATGAAGAGAGCGTAGGGTTCTCTACCTATTATATGAGGATAATTTGGTTTTGTGTGGCGAATGCTGAAGAGAGTTTGAGAGGACTGGTAGAGAGATTTGGTAGGGGGGTTTTTTTTGGGTGGTTTGACAGGGTGTGTAAAAGGGGGGGGTTTGAAAGTAAAACGTAGATAAGAGTAAGGTTATGGTTGTGGATGAGAACAGTCCTCAGTGTGAAGTTGTGTTAGATGGTGAACAGATGGAAAAAGTGTCTGAATTTAAATATTTAGGATATATGTTGAATGAAAAGAGAGCGGATGATCAGATTGTAGTAGGAAGTTGTGAATGGCACTAAGGTGGGTGGGTGCAATTAAATCGTTGTGGATGTAAAGGGACTAAGTCCCATCTGTGCGCTAGGGTCTTTACATTAGGGTATGTTGTTACCCGTGTTAATGTATGTAGTTGGACTATGGTCTGGATTAAGAGGTATAGATCTAAAGTACATTGTGTTCAGATGACAATCTTACTAGCGTGTTAGGTGTGAAAAGAAATGATAAAATGAGGAATGAACGTATTAGAGAGTTATTTGGTGTGGAGAATGGGGTAAATGAGAGAATAAATGAAAGTACGTTGAGATGGTTTGGTCATGTGGAAATCATGGATGATAGTCGGTTGTTAAACGGATGTAATAGTGGTGAGTGCGTTGGAAATCGACCGATGGGAGACCGAAAGGAAAAATGGAATGAGTCAGAAAAGGAATGCCTGGAGAGAAATGTGAGTTTTGGCAGAGGCGAGATAAAGGTGCATAACAGGAGTGAATGCGGGGTTTTGTGAGGAGGTATGATTGTAGCCCACCTGGGTCCAAGGAAATAACCCCACATTGGCGAGATGCCATAGTGAGGGTCCGTCGTGGTCCCGTGAAGCTCTAGGGTGGATTTTTCTGCCTGCGACTAGTTCTCACTAATTTTTATAAAGGGGGCGGTAATGCTGGGCTTTCTTTTCTAACCTGTTTCAATATTCCTTCTAGCTATTTTTCTGTTTTCCGGTGGCATGTTACGCACAATTACCTCCAGTCCCCTTGGGGAGAAAGATGGATGATGATGATGATGATGATATATAATATATATAATATATATATATATATATATATTAATATAATAATATAATATATATATATATATATTAATATATATATAATTATTTTTATTTTATTTTTTATTTATTTTTTTTAAAGTTCACACCTCACGGGCATAGCCCTATTTCCAAGAGGGACTCTCTAGGTAATTTGCTACCTAGGAATCCGAACTAGGACTCGAAACCAACCGACCTTTGCCAATGCGACCCGTCGCTCTAGAACCGTTTGAGCCACGGTTATATATATATAAATATATATATATATATATATATATATTATTATATATATATATATTATATATATATATATATATATATATATATATATATATATATACACAAAGACCTGATCTTTATAAATTGTTTAATTGGCCCTATTTAAAAGATCACCTTGCTATAGCAAATAATAAGATAGTTTTTGGAATAGCGAAACATTTATTGTTAATTTCTTATTAAATTTCTTATTATGATTATTTTACAAGAACACAATTTAAGTGTTTTAACTATTGTTCAAAAAGAAATATTTATTCCTACAATATCAATTATTATTTAAATGGGTCTTTGATAACCTTACAAGTTATTATCCCGAGAGAGAGCAAAGCTGTTAGCTCTCCGGATTCTATTTTCTAACTGACCCATCTCCCATTGGCACTCCATTGGTGACAAGAGTCACCTCGGTGACCTTGACAATATTCAACAGAAAGAAACAGTTATTCGGAAAGGACTTTTTTTTTGTACAAAGATTTTTCTTACAGCTGTGTCCAATCTGGGTAGCACTTATATATATATTTTATAAATTTTATACTATATAATACTATTAGATTATATATATATATATATATATATTATATATATATATATATATATATATATAATATATAATATATATATATATACATATAATACATATATAATATATATATATAACTATATATGCAAGTTTTTCATAAAGTAACTTGTACTTGTCTTGTACTTGATACCATGTACTAGTACTTGTACTTGAAACCATGTACTTGTACGTACTTGTACTTGGACTTGAACAATTCTAGAGTAATTGTACTTGTTACTTGAAAAAAAATGTACTTGAACCCAGCCTGATATATCTATCTATCTATCTAATATATATATATATATATATATATATATATATATATATATATATATATATATATATATATATATATATATATATATATATATATATAGTTCACTTTGTGTATGAATTTTGGTACACACATGAAATTTGAAATGTATGGTATGAAAATATGTAGCAAACTACGTGTCAATGCAAATACCCCTTTTTTTAAAATAATCAATTTTTAATCATCAAATGATTTTTCCTTTATATGGTAAATAAAGACAAAAGTAAGGTTTTAAATGTATTTCATAAAATTAAGAACCATTAGAACCTTATTTTTGTAATAAGAAAATGTAGACAAAATTAAGGCTATTAGAAAAACTCTAAGGATTTTCAAATTAAAAATTAGTGTTGCACTGAATTAACCAAAATTTTAGTTTGATACTAGATACGTTCCACATAATTTTTTCAAATATTGATACTGTGGCGAATCCGACACCGCCAACTTCGCAACTACCGCGGATGACGAGGCGGAGGGTTTCTAGGCTTCCCGTTATTTTGTTGGTGAAGCTCCAACGTGTTACACTCGCCACCCGGTGCCAGCCTATCACTGAGGTTCGATCCAATTATAGTATCCGACTTTGCCTCGTTGGGCCCCGTCGGTTGACTAAATGATCCTTTTTTGAACATACCCCCGGCAGACAACCCCGTTCCCCACCGCTCTCCCCCGTTTTTTCCGATCTGCTACCTCGCGGGAGTGAAGCACTTTGGTGGATTTTTCCTCCGCCCGACTCCACCGAAGCAGACGTGGATTTTGCCCCGTTCCCTTCTGTTCCCGCCTCCCTCGTTTTCGCGACTGTCCCTTACGGGAGTGAAGCAGCAGCTGCGTGGATTTCCCCTTTCGCTTCCAACTCCAAACTCCGATGAACCCGGCTGTGGGTCCTCCTCTGGCCCGACTCCCCTCGACCTGCGCTTATTTCCCTGGGCAAGGGCAACCTCTTTTTAATGCTCCCCGCAGCAGTAGACAGCTTGGGCCGGGGCACTGACTCAGTAAACCCACTCGGCCGGCCGTGCCTGTCTCCCTAGCAAGGGCAACCTTCGTTAATGGCTCCCACAGCGGTGGACGCCGGGATGGTCTTAACCACCACGATAAGTCGCTAAATGAATGTCCTTTTCAAAATCCCCCTGGAAACCCTTTTATTAAATAAACCCACTTTCAAAAACAAGTTGTAAGGTGAATAATAAACTCTTTCTTTTCTTCGTGTACTAGATTCAGACACATGAACACCCTTTAGTTTGAACAGCCTGATTTTTCCAAAATAATGAATAATCAATAAAATAAATGATAACCCCGCAAAAGACAAAAAGATAGAAAGATTATAGGAGTACTAACACTGAATCGTGAACGCCCTCTCAAGGCTCCTCCGATCCTCCTGGAATGTCGCTTACCCCGGTAGATATATAAGCGAAAGGACTCGCTGTCGGGATATTACAAATAAGAGCTCTTCACGCTCACTCTGTTGGAAGGACAATGATTCTAACAAAGAGAACAACCCGAAATCGCTGCTAACTTAAAAAGAAAACACTCATTACTCATACAATCCTAACTTATCCCCTGTAAATGTAGGCAAACCCCTAATACCTTACTTATAGAAATGGCTCCTTGTTACCACTTCACAAGCGACTGCTGCCCTGTCTTCCCCCTTAACTTTTAAACTCTCTTTGGCAGGGCAATAACTTTGAACCTAATATTTATATGTAAGGAAAAACAAAAAGAATAATTACTCAGATAATTACATAGTTAATCAACAATAAACCAATGCCCTAATATTATCAAAAACCCCTCAATTCACTTACTATTTAAGGTATAAGTATAAACTACTATATCCAGTATCCTTGCAGAAAATTAAATATCTTTTCCCATACAAGAATGGTAATGATCTACGGCCTTGCGTATTATTTGCAATTTTATATCAGTCATAGTGTCTTCACCAGTGATATCGATTCATTACATACTCACTATATCAACTATAATAACGTATTCTCAATTAACTCATAACGCGACTATAGTACATACAATTTTCATATATTACAGAGATCTCGGTTGATTGACGAATTGATCTTTCTGTTTAAGTTTTACTTTCACAACATTTCCCATCTTAACAGTATATTATATATATAATACTCAATATTTATATTTTACTTACTATCAATACAGTACTACTGAAAGACTAGTGTTATTATATTATTATACTGAACAGATTGTCCTTAAATTAATACCTCTTATTTATACATTAGCACTTTAGTTTCACTAGATATAACATTAACCATTACATAATCGGCAGAACCTAATGATTCAAGTACTTAGTGTACTCTTTAATATACTATTCAAATAGATTTACTACTGTATATAATAGACAGCTTATCATTCTAGGATGCATCTTTTTCATTTTATTCATCTCATAAAATATGTATGTTATTAAGTGAAGAAGCAAATTTTCTACATTTTTTTACAATATATACAACATGATATATTATACCTATACGCGGGACTTATATCCTCCATTAGTATACAAGAAAATGTGTCGTATATAATTTTGTGATATGCAATATATACTATGTGCATATCTCGTCACATCTGATACGTTTGTTTATTTCTATATTATATGTACTGATTCATCTTTGATTGTATTAAGATTGTATTTTATTGATCATCACAATAAGCGAGCACCCTAGAAACACTTACTATTTCATCATCTACATATATAATCTATAGACAGCGATCTTGTAATAAGTTTCCATAATAACAGATAAGCTAATTCGACGCTACAATTAGATTTTGTCTTACAATCACTTCATATCTTAATAAATGATTATATGAATATCAAATATTCTGAATATTAATGATGAACGTGTCTGTGATTCATTTCCTATCAACTTCACTCTTATAGCACAATATATAACTTATGTGTTTCATATTTCGAGTATATAAGATTGCGTTGTCGTCTGGTATTTAGGGTTGCATTACAACACACAGTGTAGTTTCTGTGAAACGAAATGTGCTACTGGCTATCTTTTGTTATTGATATTATAATTCTTTTTATAATATGTCTTATATAAATAATATTTAATATTGAGTTGTTTAACTTTATAATTTTACTATGTGTACACCACACTCAACTACACGTCACACACACATTTATATATAAATTTGACCAAAACTACTAATATATGATATTTATATCATATAAATTGTGATTATATATATACTAATCATATATTATATATATACATTATTTCCATCGAGAATAACTCTAATGATCGGAAATGTTGCTTCGTACATATAATTAAATCAAATACTTTTAACTGTTATTATAAAATTTTTGTTTAACAGAACATATTATATATAAATCACAGTTGTAATAAAATGATGTAGTATACATACTCTACCGTATATATATATCTATATATATATATTATATAGATATTTATTATTATTTTTTGCAAGTGTACTACTGTAATAATATACATACATATCTAATTATCATATCTTTTGAAAAATAAAAAATTATTTATCATCGGGGAAATGATATTTATTTGTCCAGATAAAAGTAATGTCCAATAAATGATATTTTAGATATTACAGTATATATATACTTATATATATCTAAGTGTTATTCATAGTAGTAAAAACTCTAATTTACTTTTAATCGTTAAGAGTTCTATCTCCCTTTCGTCACAAACATCATATACGTTAAGTATGGGTTTACGCGGGATAAGGTTTATGATGCTCACTCAACATGATTTCCTCATATGTGTCTCATACTCACACGTGACCAAGTTACAAAACTGACACCACTCTACACACAGAGCACTAATGGAGCGTCATATTGAGACTATATTATTATTATATGGTGAGTGTTATTCGGTGGATGAGTAATACTAGGTGAGTTACTAAAAATTTTCTCTATTAGGTATATACATTTTAAAAATATATAATGGATATATCTTTATATATATATATATATGCTAAATAATTAATCATATATTATACGCTTGATACTAGGTTTCTTTATCTTAATTTGCCATCGCTAAGAGGGAATAAATTACTGCATACATCAACTCTCAACAACTTGCTGTTAAATTATTTTACATCATGTCATATATACCATCTTTAAAAAAAAGTAATAATATAAAAAAAAATAAAAATAATAAATAATATTAAAAGTAAAATAAGTAATACTAAATTTAAGTATATAATTATAAATTATATTATATTATATATATACTAATTATATATAATTATATTATAATATATATATATTAATATAATATATATATATTATATATATTATATATAATATATATATAATATATATTATATATATAGTATATATATATATATATTATATTATATATATAATATATTATTATTATATAATATATATATATTATATAATATATATATATATATATATATATATAATTTATATAATATATATAATATATATATATATTATATACTATATAGTACATCATATATATTAAACACACACTCACATACCAAGATGTGATGTACTTATAGATAACTTACACTCACTATCCTCAACAATAGAAACAGATTACTTGTCGTCCATTACATTACAGTTTACAACAAACCAAAACCTACACATCTACTGATATATCTCATTTTGGCTACTCCCAAATGCAAGTTAATCAGCTACAACTTGGTAAGTTTACAATGTGATTTTTTCGCCTAAAGGAAGAAAGAAAATACCTCACCAACCATTTAAATAGCTAAAACTCACACCTTAAAAAATAATATTTCAATACAAAAAAGCATAATACGCAAGTTATTATACGGACTACAGAGTTGGGCGTTGCGCACAAGTTGCGCTAATGCGCCTTGGCACCTATCAATTCGTAGCGCAAAGGCGCAATAGGCGCACAACAATATTGAACTATAAAAAGGCGGACTAAGCAACGCGCGTCAATTCTTGACACACAGGTGTAGCGTCTCATACTAGCTCCGCTCACTATAAAGTGAACAGAAGCAGTATATAGTCATATGATTTATTATCGCACGTCTCTTAAACAGATTTACGATTTATCTTCAAAGCATCTATGTGTTAATTCTGCTACTGTCATTACTATTCTAGAAATAACCAGTGGCTCACAACATATAATGGCTTTATCCATTATCATAGCAAAGAAATACACAACCAACGAATAAAGTAGACGGTGTACACTAGACCAAAAATAAATCAAATCCTTTAGAGATATCAATAATAAAATAAGCAAAATAATCACTGTAGCACAGAGGAATAACTAGCAACAATACTCCCAATCACTGACATATGAAACCATCATCACCAAAATTTTCCGGACCATTAAAAAATCTCACCACTTCTCTCTACACTCACAACGTTCACCGTATAACTACATAATAAACGATTATGTAAAACAAAACGAAATATCCAACCCAAACACTGAATATAATATTCTCATGTCCTACTTTCTGAAATATAGTCCCAAAACCACAAACCGTACAAATAGGTAAATGATCAAACGACTAAAAAGACTGAAAGCAAACCATGAACAACCATCATTCTTCCCTCAAGAAGTGTACAGTACCATTAAAAACTTATAAAAACCCTCATGCTGAAGGACCAGACCACATATTTAACGCCCACATCAAACACCCGAGACCAAACGCAATTGAAGATCTAACACAAATATTTAATAACGCTTGGCCAAACAACATCCAACCACATTTCTGGAAACATGCCCACATAATACCAATATTAAAACCTAACAAAACATTTATTAACCCTGCATCCAACAGACTTTAATCCATTCTTTCCACAGTATTCAAAGTATTTTAAAAATTTATCCTACTTAACCTACAGCCCCTCTCTTCCGGCAAGAGATTCTACTACCATCATCATACTCCTTACTGAATTGATCCAATACATAATAACGGGCTATGTACACTCCTTGTAACAGTGGACATCAGTTTAGACATTTGATACAGTCCCCCATCACCTTTTAATAGAAAAATAGAGAAAGTCTTAGAATACAAATCTTTCAATGAAGGGCAAGAAAATTTTCTCTCTGCCCGTACGCCAGAGTCATCCAGAATTACCATTATCCCGCCAATTAAAATTATATGATGGAGTTCTCCATGGAGCCATCCTCACACCTACACTCTTCAACCTCTTCATGCATGACCTACCTAATCTCACATCCCCTTCTATAAAAATCCATAGCTAAGTAGTTTATGCCACTATAACTCTAATCCTTACATATGTCACAAAGTACATCGTATAACATAAGCTGTGTGTGGAATCTTATGATCTCTTACAGACAATCAACAATATCACTATAGTGAGAGCTCACAAACATACTCAAATAATAAATTATCACTCTGCAGCGGCTCGAATGAGCTTGGATCCTTCATGTGTTAAAAATGAAAACATATCAACTATCTGTAGACTCACCTATATAGAGAACTCATAGTTGAAGGAGGCTAACTGTGAACGTGTCATACAAATAATAACTTCTAAAAAACAGCCACTCTTCTTAGATTTAACATGTCAAAACTCACACAATTAGAATCTAGCTGTGGTGTTTTTCTTTCTTAAAAAGCTGCTTTTATTATCGACTGAACAGTATAGACTTCTTAGAGCTCACATAAATTTAGCGGAGGGGGAAATAACACAAGTGGCGGCGGGATAATTTGTGTTGATCCACGGCGCATGAGTTCTGCCTCACGGCTGCAACTCAATGCACTAGCCCTAGGCACATATAGAGATTTATGGACGATTATAGGGGTGGAATGTCGCACGTATAAGGTGCAGCGTGTGCGTGCATTATCGCGGGCAGAAATGGCGCACGGCTCACAATCAATAAATACTAAATACTGATGGATGTGAGCAACAAACGGGTCTGATTATATAAAACACTGATTGGAATAAATTTTGTGATAATATAAACAAAAATGAGGTCTCTTGCTCAATAAGTCTATACTCAGTAAAAATATACATCGACGCCACCTAATTAGTGCATAACTAATAGCTTGGGTTTCACAGTATAATATCTTACAAACTAGTGCGTGTTAATAAAAGAACTAGAATGACATTCAAAAAAATAACAACTTAACGATAATAATATTGGGTTGATAACCAACACTAACGATAACATATAAATAATATCATCTGCTAAGTTGGAATATAATTATTAACAGCTACAGTTCCTCTACGTATAGCAGCGCTCTGCATACGACAGGATCCACAAATCGTCATACCTACTAACACATAAGAAAGAATGAAAATCAATATCTAGCTTTATAAGTGCTATAAATATTTATACAAACCTATATCTATCATAACACTCGTACCATATCATTAATATGCAATCATGCACAATATTGACCCAATAGAGTAAATCTCATATTACAAAAACATGCATCAACTTATAGACTTAAACTATTTCTCCTGAAATATAAGTAATTATACAATAACTCACTTGGTATCTTTAAAACTCGTGCTTCGTTCAGGTGTTATACAAGCCCTTCAGAATTACTGTGTTTTCATAATATTAGCTCAAATATAACTATATACTCCCCCTACCCATGTTAAAAGTATTCTCTTAACTCGACTATCGAATCAGAGTACATATGGAAAACTATCATATAGACTGTGTATTCGGTATATTTGTGATTAGACAGTAGTCGTCAACTAACTCATAATTTATCTAAATGGACTTGTGTACAGAATTCTTAGGGTATGTAGCTCAAGGGCTTTAGCACGATTTTTGGAGGAGCCTCTTCTCGTAGGAGGTAGAATTGTGGTGAGTGGTAATAATATATATAATATTATAGTATATAATATATATATATTATATTATATATATAATATATTATATATAGGTATAGTGATTGAAGTATCATACTATATAGTGCTATCTCATAACGTATAAGTAAGGCGCTGTGTTCATAAATACCTTACCGTACGTACAGTTGGTAGTTTTATCTAACCTATGGGGGTGACTATAGAATTAAATACTACGACTGCGAACATCGTATTGGTTACGCTCATGGTTATTGGGTATAGTCATCTAGTGGGACTTATATATTGATTTCTATGTGGTCGCCCCAGATGTCTTACCTTCCAGGTAGGGCTTTCGCGCTATCGAGTTGTGATAGAACGATTCACACAGGTGCTGATTACGATATTAATATAACCCTAGAAACACTATGAAAATAATTATCCTCGGTCGCAATGGTTATTCCGACGCAGTCCTTAGAGTTAATACACTCTCTCGGGTTATGAGAGAAGACTTGTACCCGTAAGTAATACAATACGAAAGTATCGTCACGACTACGACGAAGTTATTTCAAAATATTCTGACTCGCACAATTTAGACTTCTATCATGAGTAATTGTTTGTATACAGTTTTCTAGCTCAAGCAGAAAGTTTAATGCTAGGCCGAGTCATTTCTAGAGGAATCTCTACTATATTCATACCTTGGACTTATGCACTCAACACATTTTAATTTTCTCCTTTTTTTATCTATACTCATGTGGATACTCACTTCCCAGCATATGCTTCAGCTTCCTTCTACATCCGGGATATATAATGAAAAACATAATCCTCATGGGAATTTATTCAAATACATATAACCAGTATCCCGGATAAATATATCCCACTAACTATTCTTATTACCTCTGTGTTTAATGTGATCTTTATTACTAGCAGAGGCATTATCTAGACACTTTACTAGCCCTGAAGTAGCACGGAACTCTGGAGATAAGAAATACAATTGGTCTGAGGAGAAGCAGTCTTTGACACTCTCTATGAAAAACTTTTAGTGCATGACATAATGTTTGGTCAATGTTCTCACAGATGGAGATATGTGGATGTTTGAGATAATAATGAGGTTGAGAAAGTCAGAGTCAAAAATAATAAAAACTACATAACATTATACCCAATTGTATTATATATATATAATCATTGAGTACTTAAGCGTATATACTATAAACAAATAAATAAAATTGATATATTCACTTTTTGATAAATCAAAATCTTTTCAGTTATCAATGATTTAAAAAAAGGGTAAATAATTATTCAAAGTAACTCAAAGATATTAGTGGATATATATATACTTTCAAAAAGGATGTTATGGATACGTAAAGTGGGGAAAGAGATGGTATAGTAATATATAAGCGCGATATAGGGTCGCAGATAATAGTATATATATATATATATTGGAACAGTGGTTGACAAGAAACAAAACGATAGTCGCAAGCTCATGGATTTTAGAAAAACTAAGATAGGTTAAAGAAAACTGATAACAATATGGAATCAGCGTATGAAATTGTATGGAAATGAAAAAAAAATTTTTTATTTATTTTTTTATTTTATTTATATATCTCAAATATTAAGTCCAAGAAAACTAAATACAATTTATTAAATCAGCGTATGAATATGTATGAAAAAGATTTTTTTTTTTTAACGCAAAGGAATACCCAGGGTAAACAGATTGAGCGAAGGTGGTCGCAGAAGCAGTGGAGTTCTCGCTCGAAATGGTGGAAAGGAGGACGAGAGGATAGGTGCACGTGAATTACTCACCGTGCACGTGTGGGATGGTATCACGCGGAAGCTGGCTCAGTGCGGAGGCGTGCAAGTCTACTTTGGTACCATTTTGGTGAATCGCGGGGTTCCTCCGCCTCCCTAGGGGTATGAACGTGTGCTCACGCCGTGTGTTCTATGTGTGGCTTCGTAGCCGGCAGCCTAACAGGAATTCAGTCATCACATAGACAATAGGGTTAATATACGTATTAGTTTTCTTTTCATAACATACTAAAAGAAATCGAATGTTGTGCCATCAGATAAGATAAAAAAAAACAAGTAAAATTTTTTTTATTTCAATCTTTCTATATCAGCAAATTTCACTACGTAGAATGTGCTATAGTTACTGGTATGAGCATGTGTGATTTGTTAATATCTTACAGTTTTGATGAGGTAGCACCTTGTCGAATGGCGTCCGGAGTGCAGCGCGTAACTTGGACTTATCAGTTTCGTAGAGAGATGAGGTGTAGTGATTTATGGTGACTCTTGTCTGCGATATTCTTTGCCATCTCGTATACATAGGTGATAGGTAAGGGGGTCAATATAAAATAATTTTTGTTTAATTTACGGGTATTTAGGAGAAAGCGAGAACTGATGTGTAATACGTAGCGGTGATATAATACGTTATTGAGTAGGTTTTTAAGAATAAGGAGATGAGTTAATATATTGTAAGCGTCATATGGGTATTGATATATAGTCTCGTCTCTGAGTTGAATATGTAATAAATATACTATTAAGGAGTGATTACTATTGGTGATTAAGGATTTCATAAAATTCGAGAGAATAGGGCTAGAGGGTTTAGACCTAGCGACTGTGATTCTGCTTGAGTAAAAATTGAAGCGGCAAAATGTTAGGAGGGGTGTGAGAGGGGTCCTATAGACGTTTATGAACTATAGTATAGTACTGATCTAGTCTGCCTCATTAGTTACCTACAATGAATTTTTAGAGCCGTATTACGTATTAATAACACTGTGAAGTAATTCTATCATATTAAATATATAGCGGATATAATACAGGATGATGTCATGATTATTTATATATAAGTGCAAGCCGGGATGGCTGATTATTTGGTAATGAGAAGTGTAGATAGACAAGGCAAATGGTTATGTGGAGACGGGGAAATATGTACCAATATAAGTGTAGTACTACTATATCACTTTAAGTAATAGTAAGAACAAATTGTAAATTTATCCAATATTAACTTTATCAGTTTGTATATAATGATATATTATATTAAATATATTAGCATCTTTTTAATGTTAGTTTAGCTTTATTTCACGAGTTCGATAAAAATGAGACAAGTAATATGGAGTAATATTTCTGCACTAGTCTCAAACTTGCTCAGTATAAGTAGTTTTGTCTCTATCTTAGCAAAAAGTTAATTTCAAGAGTGAGTTAATGAGAAATTAGATAAGAAAGTGTTACACTACATATAATGTTAAGTAGTCGTTCTCTCTTGATTTAGGCATGAGATGAGATAATTATATCAATTTGTCGCTTCATATCTTCTAATGTCTTCAAAAATCATAGGTGTAGTAGACGATGGGATATCGGTGTGGTGTCTATCACAGTGATAGTGATTTCTGTGAGCATCGATTTTTCGGATGGGATCTACCATAGCGAATGTGACTAGGTGTTTAATCATTAGCCTATTAGTGTATTCTGTGTCGTTGGACAGTTGTTGACTTAGCTAGCCACTGATTTTTAACCGTATGTTCGTGTAGATCATAATTATGGGATCATTTCAGTTGAGCTGAGTCACAGAGGCGCGTAGTATGAATGGGACTAGTGGTGCGATCGGAAAGTACGCTCTATGACCAGCTTGCTGAGAAGCTGATTGGGATAATTAACTAGTGATAATAAAGCGAGACAATGATGATTGATAAGTTAAGAGACTGTAAGTCATTTTCTCATGTCATATATAGTTCTGACGTCTTCGAGATTGAGTTAAGCAGTAATATTCAGATGTCTAATGTATGATTAGTCGTTCACCAGAGATTGAGTGATTAGTGTTTATATGTTAGTTAGGTCTCATCACGATAGATAGATGGAGTCCTATTAATTTATTTTTAAAATATATATATATATATTATATATACCATTAGTGTCTAGAAACTGTGGGTGTCGAACATGTATAGGGAAGAGTACGATGTAATATAGGTAATGGGGTGTTTCCGAAAAGATTATGGAAAGCTCGAAGATGAACGATGAGGATATTCAAGATAGAAGTAATATTAGGGGAGTCAATCTTGTAGCAGTCCTCGGAAGAAAGGGCTTGTTTGATAGGTCTCTCTCGAGGTTCGTTGGAATTCTGGTGGAACTGCACTTGGAATGAAACCATAATGTTTTGGCAAATTACTTCATTAAGAGTTTTTAAAAATTCCTTTAAAAACGAGGCGTCTGCTTTTCATTTCCTCATTGGTTTTTAAAGATTGGATTATAAAAGATTTTTCTTGACAATGGAAGCAATGCTATCCAATTATATGTAGTGTGTAGTTTGAATTAATAATCTTCTATGCCATCATATATATGAATCTATTCGTCAGTGATTAATTAATCAGTCATGAAGAATAGCGAGGACTTATGTGCATGCTGATTGATAGTTTGAAAGCTGATGCGGAAGAGTTTACAGATGGTGGTTGCGTTACATCTGGGATCAGAGTCGAGGACGATTTGTCTTTTTAGTGGTACAATTTTTATTTGGCTCTAAAATGTGTTCTCTATAATATAAGTCCTTAGATTGATTT
>JABUQX010028915.1:87500-100443 GCA_015478945.1 Trachelipus rathkii
CATACAACATGCAAGAATAATCGAACGAGTTACCTGAGGAATAACCTGAAGTAACCCGAAGGAGTAACCTGAGTAATATTAGGTTTTTTGAACTAAGGTACTTGAAACACAGAATATTTTATTCACCAGGATATTATAATAGATTGAGAGTATCTCGGAAAATATCTAATTTTATATTAGAGAAAAATAAAGAGTAACAATTATTCTGAGTATTAATGAAAAATAAGTTCGTCATTCTAAAACGTTTTGATTCCTCTCTTTTAGACGCCATTAAACATGGGAACAACATGATATAACCTCATCAATAACATAGAATATGTATATTTTTCGTAAGGCTATATTCAACACCTACAGATATTGCGAAACACTATTTTTGGCAATGTTTTAACGGCTATAGTCGTAAGAAGTTTTATTAAGTTGATATTTGGCAACGAATGTTTAGTTTAAGATGCTATGCTTAAGGATAAGGTAAGATCAGGGAAAGCTGAAGTTTCGAAGGTAAGCATAGAAAGCTGTTAAGTTTCTATAAAATGGCTTCGATAAAGCCATTTCAAATCAATGTCGTTTCCGTGCCTTCTTTTCAAACAAGAGATTGTGAGTCTTTCTTTTTCAAGTTTATAAATATTATTAAAGCGATCTTATATTCGAAGTAAACAAATGAATATAAGAGAGCTCAATTGCTTGGATAAACTTTTGATTTTACATCTGAATGGTTCGGTAATATATAGTATATATATAATATATTATATATATATATATATATATATATATATATAATATATATATATTATATATATTATATATTAATATATATATATATATATTATATACTAAGTAAACAAATGTGCATAAAAGAGCTCACTTGCTGGATAGCTTTTAATTTGACACCCGAGGTGGTTGTCGTAGTTGAATATATAATACTATATATTATATATTATAAATTATATATATATATATATATATATATAATATATATTATATATATATATATATATATATATACCACTATATATATAAAAATACATTCGTCCGACTCTAAACTATGCCTCTCCAACTTGGCACCCTTTACTGAAAAAACAACATAAAGAAACTCCAAACGACCAAAAAGAAGCACTAGAATCATAACAGGATGTATATCAACACACCTACACGAAGATACCAAAATTTCTACTCATAGACATACCTGGACATGATAGGAGCACAATTCTTTGCCAAACCCAAACAACTAACTCCATGCACAGTAGCCTCTCACTACCCACGCACAGACTCAAACAACTCTCTTCTTACCACTCTATAATTAAACAAGCAAATTCTGGACATTTCACAGCACTAAGCAACAATATATATCAAAGCAAATACAACGACGCTAAAGAAAACTACCTAAGGAGGCCAGACAACCGACATAATTTTAACAAACTCAACAGAATGCACAGAATTCAAGCTCCATTCGAAGACTAAGACAGTCATCTCGGCAAATTAAGATGTGGCACACCACACTTAACAGATACTACAAACACAGATTAAATCTTAACAACCACTAAATTTGTCAAATGTAAAAGGTCCGGAAAACACTCCTTTTTTCTCTCCTGTCTGTCTAACTCTCAAGCCAGCGCAGTGCGGGGATTGTTCAGCGCTGAAGATGTGGTGCATCCGGTTGCGGGGCAGGGATTGAACCTCGGGCTTCGTGATGTGGCAGTCGTTGGCGGAAACATTGGTAGGCAAGGTAAGGTATTAATATATATATATATATATTATATATATATATATATTTATACAGCTTTTATACTGTTGATATTATATATGTATTATATGTATTATATATTATAATAATATATATATATATATTATATATATATATATACTATACTCTCGCAGTTTTCACTAAAAGGGATCCTTTCGTTTGCATTAAAAGGGTATATTATATATTTTTACAAGCACTTTTCGTTTTTTTTATCGGTTCTCGAATTTTATCGTAGAATAAAATGAATTGTTTGTTACTGGGAGTTTTTTTTTGTTTTTTTGTTTTTTTTTATTAAATGAATTAAATATTTTTCATTTAAAATTAAAAATCTCAGTTATATACTATTATATATATACTAATATACTAATTATATATATATTATATTATATATATATATATATATATATATATATAGTATATATATATATATATATATTTATATTTATATATATATATTATATATATATATTATATATATATAATATTATATATATATATATAGTATATATATATATATATATAATATATATATATATATATATATATATATATATATATATAAATAAGTCAATGATAAGAAAGGTGTATATAAATATATAGGAAGAGAAAGAGGAAGACTAAAAGTTGCATTCGTAGGAGGAAAAAATCAGAGATGAACGAGCAGTTGGGAAGAAGGATGAATGGAGACTTACAAAGGAATAGGAAGCTGTTCTGGGAAGGAAGTACGGAAGATTATGAAAAACATTATGGGAGATTCTTCCATAGAATAATGAATAGAGGTTGTGCCTTTGTGACTGATGAAATGGATGTGAGGAGAGTGTGGAAGGAACACTTCGAAAATCTGCATAACATTGTCAGGAATGAAGAGGTGATTGTGAATGTTTGTGGGTTTGATGGTGTAAGAATAAGCAGAGATTTTGGGGATGAGCTGATTAGTAAGGAGGAGGTAGAGTGAGAAAATTAAAAAATTGTAAATCATCAGGTATTGATGGAATTAGTGGTGATATGATCAAGAGTGGAGGTGAAATTGTGATTGATTAGATATGGAATTTGTATAACAGAGCATTTTTGAAAGGTATAGTTCCGAAGGATTGGAGGGGTGCTGTGATAGCACCCTTATATAAAGGTAAGGTGATAATCGAAACTGCAGAAACTATAGGGGAATTAGTTTTTTGAGTGTTATAAGGACGATATGTTGTGATATTTTGGTCGAAAGAGTGCGTCGAGTGATTGAGGAGTTTATTGACGAAGAACAAGATACATTTAGAAGTGGTAGATGACGTGTAGAGTAATTTTTATACAGCAGCCAATGAGTGAGAATATGAGAGATAAATATAATAAACTGTTTCTAGGTTTTATGGACTTGCTACAGGCGTATTACAGGGTTAATAGGGAAGCTCTGTGGCAGGTATTAATGATATATGATGTTAGTAGTAGGCTTTCTGAATGGAATCAAAAGTATGTATGTCGATAGTGAAGCGTGTGTAAGAATAAATGAAGTGAAGAGTGAATGGTTTAATATTAATAGTACAGTGAGGCAGGGATGTGTTATGTCCATGTTATTTGTATATAGCTGGGGTGGTATGGGAGAGTGTTAGGCTGATGGGGAGTGGAAGAGAGTTAAAGGTGCCCTGTTTATTGTACACTGATCATTTGGTTTTATGTAGCGAATCTGAAGGGAGTTTGAGAGGATTAGTAGAGGAGTTTGGTATTGTGTATAAAAAGGGGTGTGTGAAAGCAAATGTTGATAAGAGTAACATGACGGTAGTAGGTGAGGAGAGTCCGTGGTATGAAATCATGTTTTAATGCTGAACATTTGGAACAGTATCTGATTTAAATATTTAGGCTATAAGTTGGATGAAAAGGGAACGGACGATGTCGAGTTTAGTAGGAAAGCTATGAGGGGTAGGAGCGTGGCTGGTGCAATTAAATCTTTGGTAAATGAAATTGGACTAAGCATTGAGTGCGCTAGGGTTCTATATGAGGGAACGTTGTTACCGGTTTTAATGTATTGTGACAAAACTATGGTACGGAATAAGAAGAATAGATCAAAGGTGCAGTCTTTTCAGATAGATAATCTTAGTTGCGTGTTTCGTGAGAAGAATTGATAAAATGGGGAATGAGCTTGTTAGGGAGTTTGTGTTGTGAAGAAAGGCCTGAATGAGAGAATAAGATGGTGTTGTGTAGTCATAAGGAAAGGATAGATGATAGTCGGTTTTTTAGACGGACGTATAGAGGTGAAGTGTGTTGGGAATCGACCGACGTGGAGATTTAAGAAAAAGAAGATTGAGTCAGTAAAAAAGTGTCTGAAGGAAAGGAATGTAAAAATGTAAATTTGGTTCAGGCGAGAAAAATGGTGCATAAATGTAGTGAATGTCATGGTTTTATGAAGGACTGTGGTTGTGGGCCTGGCCCATGGGATGAACCCCGACATTGTACAGATTCCTCAGTTGGAGTTCTGTCGCGATGTTGCGAAGCCCTTGGGTGAATTTTTGGCCGCTATGGGTTCGAACTTAAGGGTGTGGGAGAGCTTTCTTTTCGACTACGTCATGCTCTTCTATTTAATTATCCTGTTTCCGGTGTACGTAGCGCACTCCACCCCAATCTGAAGATTATCGGGGAAGAATAAAGAATATATATATTGAATATATATATAGTATATATATGATATATAATATATATAATTTATATAATATATATATATTATATATAATATACTATAATGTAAAATATAAGATATATATATAAAATTAGTATATATATATATATATATATATTATAATATATAGTATATATATATATATATATATATATAATATATATATATATTATATATATATATAATATATAATATTATGATTATATATATATATATATATTATAGTTATATATATATAATAATTATTAATACAATTACTTATACATACATTAATATATATATATATATATATATATATATATATATATATATATATATATATATATATATATATATATATATATATTATAATATATTTATATATATATATTATATAAATTTATATATAATAAATATATATATATATATATATATATATATATATATATATATAATAATATAGGTGATATTTGGTCGATAAAGGATGAAGTTTTCGGCGCAGTCAAAGGAAGAAGATTTTCTTTGAATTATAATAATGATAACGATGAAGATTTTCTTCGCATGGTTATAGGGCGACAGGGCTAGCAACCAGGCCCTTTCCTTTTTGCTTGCATTACTCTTGGACCAGAGTTGGAATCTTATGCGTCTAGAAGCAAGATCCTCTGGAGAGCTCTAGGAGATCGAGTTTTGAGACCTAATGAAAGAAGATACTAGTTCTACTGAAAGGGCGAAAACCCTACCTGAATTTGTTTAACTCAAGGACGGGCGTCTGAAACTATTGCGCCGAGAAATGGCTTTCTAGAGTGTTCTAGGGTTAAGAGTTTCGGGCCAGAAGGAGAAGATGCTGGACCTACTGACAGGGCGAAAGCTCTTCCTGGGAGTTGTTATAAATTAGATTATAGATATATAAGGGAAAGAGAAAACCATGTCCACTACTGGGATGAAACCTAGAAATCTTTCCTTCACTATAATATTTTGATCATCTCGTCAAACGGGAATGCGGATCACAATTTTTTTTTTCCCCCACTCTTTCTCCGTCTCCGGTTCCGAAGTCCAGCTCCACCATTTTAATGTATGCGTTAAAGATTCCGAACCCCTTTTATTTTATAGTAAAAAATAAATTAGGATCCGACTTACATTCCACTTCAAAATAAAATTTTGCCTCCGGCTCCACCCTAAAAAAAAAAAAAAAATTCTACTCCGACGACGCAGTCCTGCGAGCAAACCTTGAAAGTTTCTATTAAGAGAAAACTTTACTCGACTGAATTTCTACTAGTTGACAAATCTTTTTTTTTTCAGTTATCATCACCGCTGACTTCCAGAGCCTCACTCATGAAGACCCTTTGTCATTGAGTTTTTAATTTATTGATATTTTTTATTTTATTTATTTTTTATCTGATTTATCTCTTTTTTTTTTTTTTTACAATTTTAAGCGTTTTCATACATTTAGGAACCTTAATAACTTAAACTTTGGAGTTTTTTTCGCCTGTGCACGTTCGATAGGAATATTACTGTTGGGCAGAACAGCTGCTGTGCATAGCAAAAATTTTTAAAAAGAATATTAAATTCTTTTCTTCAGTTTCTCGAACAAGGCTTTACGAATATTTAATTTCTTTTCTTTATTTATTTTCGGTCTGTTACCGCAGAGATTGAAATCTTCTGTTAATATATTAATAATTGTGTCCTAAAACAATTGTTCATCTAAGATGTAATCGAAATTAATTTATATAATTCATAATTATAATTAATACTAAAAACTAAAATGTTAATTACTTAACAATTAAACTTATTTATTGTAAAATATTATATCCATATCAACTAATTACTTTGATAACATTATTTATTAATAAATTTACTTTAAATCTAACTGTATATATGTAATAGAAGTGATATAATCTTTATATTATTATTATATTATTATTATTTTATTATTATTGATGTTATATATGGTATGTATTTATTATTATTATTATTCATTATTTATTATTATTGTTTTATTATTATCTATATTATTATTAATTATTATTATTATTATTATTATCTATTCATTGGTTATTATTATATTACAAAAAAATTATGTTACTAGATTTTTACGAACCTGCGCGATTCCGCGGGCTGTGAGGTCAGCTGTTAAGGTTTTAATATTATTAAGCGTTGGCACAAATTAAAGCCACCAATATTATCTAGTATTATGCGCACGCCTATTATATTATTATTATTATCTATTAATTATTATTATCTTATTATTGATTTTATTTATTATTAATATATATTATTATATTATTTTATTATTATTATTATTATTATTAATTATTATTTTTTTTAAGAATTTCTTATATCAGAGTCTTCTATATTTAATTGAGATATTGCAAAGTCCTTTTTCCAATCTTCCTTCAAGTCATAACCGCTTCATGATTGGATTTTTTTAAGGACTATTCTAGAAAGAATGAACAACAGCTTTTAACTTTTTAATATAATATTCGCCTGACCTTATTATTATTATGTATTATTATTATTATTATTATTTATTATATTATTATTATTATTATTATTATATTATTTTCTTATGTATTATTATTATTAATTATTTGATTATTATTATGATTTGTAAAAATAAAATATGCTTCCTAAGTTTAAATTGAAAGAAATTAAAACTATAGTTATTCGCTCTGATTTAGTAATATTCTATTTTAAGACGCAATTATATGAAAGGCAAGCCTTAAAATTTCGTCTCTAGAACTTTAAAGAATCCGGAACTGCTATCGTGGGTCTAGAACTTTAAAATTAAAGGTTAGGACGATAACTTTAAAAGCCGCAAGCCAGATTAACGCTATCAAAGTCACGAAAAAATATTCATTTTAAATTCGTTGATGCACGTTTGCGACGCCATCGATTAAGATTAAGTGTCACTTTAAAGTCATAATTCCTATTTTGAAGTAGGATACGTGCAGTACATTCAACTACACAACTCTATCTCTCTTCTCTCTCTCTCTTCTCCTCTCTCCTCTCCTCTCTCTCTCCTCTCTCTCTCTCTTCTCTCTCCATTCTCGTCTCTCTCGTCTCTCTCTCTCTCTCTCCCTCTCTCTCCTCTCTCTCCCTTCGTCCTCTCTCTGTCGTCAAATATATTTAATAAATACTAATATATAGATATATTATATATATATATAGTTATATATATATTATATCATATTATATCTATAACTGATGAAAATATATATATTAGTCTATCCGAAAATATAATAAAATTTTAATACATATTTCATTTATTAATCTTTGTATCGTTGTTATTATATTATTGATTATTATATTATTATAGGAATATATTATTATTAGTGATTATTATATATTATGAATTTATATATTATTATTATTCGGTAGAAAATATATTATTATTATTATTATTAATTTATTATTATATTATTTTTATTATTATTATTAATTATTATTATTATTATATTATTATTATTATTATTAGTAATATCAAGATTCTTCTATTTTTGTTTTAAATTATATTATTATTAATTATATTATTATATTATTATATATAATTAAATTATTATTATTATTATTATTATTCATTTATTATTATATATTAATTTAAATATATTAATCTATTATATTATCATTATATTATATTATTAGTTTATTATTATTAATATTATTATTATTCATTTATTATTATTTATTATTATTTATTATTATATATATTATTATTATTAAGTATATTCTGAATGTTTTATTTGAAAGTGGTCTAAATATCATTAAGTGGTTTTAAATTGAAACTTGATCTCAAAATTATAAACGATTGAGACCATTATATACAGTATTTTTTGACAACTGTTACGCAGGTTCCAGTTGTTGTGATGGGCCTTTATAGCCTAAATTTGAGACTCTTATTACAGTTATCTATTAATATTACAACATAGTTCGCATAAAGAAGTGCCAAAAAGTAAAGCCAAAAGTCCGGAGTTTAAAGAAAATATATTTCTAATAGAAACCAAAATCCACCTTTTAATCTAAACTTTCATCTCATTAGACCTCTCGGTCATAAATATGGAGCACAGCAAAGAAAACTGCGAATCAGCCCCTTTTCCCTTTTCAAAAAAGTCAAAAAGAGGAAAATTCATCAATTTTCCAGCTCATAAAACAATTTTTTACGACTGGAAAAGAACGGAATTCAATTTGATAACAGGGAATTTCTTCAACTGATCGTCATTTATTCGTGGGTTTTTGAAACAGGAAAAACACACTTTGGGATTGATGAGTGAGAACAAGCACACATTTGAAATGTAGGTTATAAAATTTGGTACTAAATTCTCTTTATATATAACTAATTACTAAATATTGCAGATGATTCCCCACACATATGTACAGTCAGGAAAATAAATTCGATCCTCAGGAAGATAATTTAAAGCTTATAAATATATGCATATTTTTTGTTAACCATAATGTCATTCTTACTTTGAAGACTTTCACATTACTTGTGTGAATGTCATCAAAGTAAAAATGATCTTTTGCTTTGTAAAATTTTGCATATATATATAGCCTATATATTATCTTTCTAGGGGAAGAACTTATTTCCATAACTGTAACTGATAAAAATGTTCAAAGAATCTTTAGCACAAATATCAAAAATAATGATTTTTTAAAGCAGAAAAAGACATTATAATAAAAAAAAATAGCATCATTAATTTAGTTTCTAATAAGAAAACATCTGAAAAAAAATTAGCTGAAATATTTTGGACACTTTCTCATTTACCTTTTTTTTTTTAGTTTTGTTTTTTTCTGTAAAAACAGCTTATAAAAAACAAAAAAACAAACACCAAAAAAAAAAACAACAACACAACAACATTTATTGGAAGATTGTCTGACTTACTTTAAGGAAAAATAAAAGAAATGATAGTGTATAAATAAATAAAAGAAAGAAAGAAGGGATGATTATTCTAGCAGACCTAGTTCAACACTATAAATAACACTGAGGTAAAGTTCGAGTGAAAGAGCAATAGCCATCTAAAGACTCTTTATGATAAAACATGTATTCTTCAAAGAAAATACCAAAACATTACATCCAAAAATACATTAGGAAGAGAAGAAAGGTTTGAAAGTACGTTTTCAAAGATGCTATAGTTGTGGGGAAGTTTTTTCTGTTAGTTGAAGGAATGTTTTTTTTATAACGATAAAGAAAATTACTATTGTTTACTACTTCATATATATATAATAGTATATATATATATATATATATATATATATATGATATATATATATATATATATATATATATAAATACTAATATATTTATATATATAACTATATATATTATTATATATATATATATATATATATATATATTATATATATACTATTAGATATATATATGTATATATATATATATATATATATATATAGTAATATATATTATATATATATACGTATAATATATATATATATATCAAATATTATATATATATATATATATTATATTATATATAAAAGTATACTAATAATAAAATAGATACTGAATGATAATAGATAGATAGATAGACAACCAAAGATATATTAGATAGATAGATAGTAGAATAGATAGATAGATAATTAGTAAGTAGATAGATAGATAGATAGATGATAGATAGATGATAGTTAGAGAGGTAGATAGAATATCGATAGATAGATAGAGTAGTAGAGAGAGAGAGAGAGAGAGAGAGAGAAGAGAGAAGAGAGAGAGAGAGAGAGAGAGAGAGAGAGAGAAGAAAGAGAGAGAGAGAAAGTCACTTTACGAATTTAATGATATCAATGGCAAAAGTTCAAAACTTTCGATCCCTTTTCGTTCCTGGAGGTTTTCTTTAATTTAGTTTTTGAAAGTTAGGTTCGTTGATAAAGCAACGATGTTAACTCCCACTTTCAAAACTGTCCGCTCCAAAACAGCATGATTTGTAAACCTCTCGTAAAGAGCTTTTCAATTTCGAAACAGTTATTACAAAAGCTACATTATTGAATGGATAAGTAGGTAATTTTTTTTCCATTTTCTTTCTATTCCCTCTTTCCACCTTTTTTCATTTCCTTTTTTTTTTGGGGGGGGGGAGGGGAAGGGGGTTAGAAGAATTATTTTTAAAATAATATACTACTCCTAATAGACTTGAAACAATGGTCCTAATCATAAAAATTACCAAAATCGCTTTTTTTTTATTAAAATGCTTTCCTTTATTTCTTTTTTTTTTGGTGAAAAATTCATTGTCAGCTACACTTGTTTTTGTTTGTTGTTTTTTTGTTAATAAACCCCAATAAAATATAAAGTGAAATATTAGGCGGGCGTGGTTAAAGGTAGATATTTATTAATCATTTTATCGGCTAATTTTTTTCTTTGCTCGATACAATTTAGTGTATAGAACATGGTCCTCGTATTAATATTGTCCCATATAATACTCCTGAATATGACGTAGGTAAATGGCTCTGAGCATATCTTACTGTTCTTCAGGGGGAATTTAAGTAACAGAGAGAGCCAGTATAGAAAACGTACCTAATACTTTTTCTTATAAGATATGAATTAAATTATTTTTAGAAGACATAGTGGAAGCTAATATAAATTCGAGGTTGGATATTAAATTTAAGAGTTCACATGGATTTTCACATACATCACACATGTATATATTATATACCATATTATATTATATAGTAATATAGATAATATATAATTATTAAATAGTATATATATATCATATAGAATATAATATTATATAATGATATACTTTATATTATATCATATATATATATTATATATCTATTTATATAGTATTTATAATTATATTATATATTAATTTATATATATATATATATATATATAGTATATATTATATATATAATATATAATATAATAATATATGATATATATATACTATAAATACAGAGGCGACTCCTGCACTCGTGCAACTCGTGCTCAGCCCGAGTTGACATTTTAGAACGATCTATTTTTGCAATTTCATAATGTTACAGATAATTCTCTTAATTTTTGCGAAAATTGGTCAATAAACATTTAATCTACATAAAACATAAAAATAATGCAAAATTGAAAAGGAAAAGGGAAAATAAGCGCTACTTAAAATAACGCTTTTAAACACTTAAAAAAGGACTAATCGTGCTCTTATAAGCAATTGGCGGATATCAATTCTGTGAATTTAGAGTATAAAAAAATTTAAAAGTCTCAGTATTCAATATAATAAATATTTTTACATGTCTAAAATTATTTATAAATACTATGTATAAATATATAAATGTTAAATACTATTACATAAAATAATATTATAAAATAAAAAAATTTATAAAACAAATAATGTAATAAAAAGTCACCATAAAATGATTTATATAAAAAACGAAAAAATAAAAAGTAACTTGAAAATTTTATTAAAATTAAAGTTGTCATTAGATTTGAAAAACAATAGAAAACGTAAATAACGTAAAAAAAAATTTATTTAATGTCACCAATTTAAACTCTTATTTATGATATATATATTATATATATTAATATTATATATATATTTATATCTATATATAAATTAATATATTATATTATATATATATATATTATATATATATGTAATATATAAAGTAAATGTAATAATATAACTATATATTATATTATATATATAATATATAATAATATTAATATATATATATATATATATAATAGATATGATATATATTATATCTGATATAAAATATAGTATATAGTATTATATATACTATATATAGTAATATAATATATATTAATATAAGTATATATATACATATTAATATATTATATTATAAAAAATAAAGAAGTAAAGTAATATATATATATATTAAAGTATATATATATGTATTAATTATATATATGAAACGATGTATCTTGAGAGCTATGGCAGGCATATCCAGCGACGTATCAGATTCCCCATTTCCTCAAGAGGATGGAGAGAGAGAGAGAGCATCGAGTAGTAAAAAGTTGCTGGAGTCCCCGCTAATGATAATATTATATTTATATAGATATATAATATAGTATTATATAATAGATGATATATATATATATAATTATATATATCCATATAAAATAATTATTAATAATATATATATATTTATTACTTATATATATATATATTTATATATAGATATATATATATATATATAATATACTATATATATATATATATATACTTATATATCACTAATGATATATTATAATTATATATAATATATATAAGTATATTATAATTATATACTATATATTATATATTATATATATTAATATATAATAATATATTATAATAATAATATACTAATATATATAATTATATATATATATATATATATATATATATATAATATTATATAAATGAAATTTAAAATTAAAAAAACAAGAATTCTAAAAAAAAAAGCAAAATTCTCTAAACTCAGATTATTTAAAATTCTTTAAAAAAAACCCACATATTAATATAAAAATTTAAAAAAGATTAATTAAAATAATCAATCGCGGAGGTGTGAGGGGGTTGACTGTGAGAGTGATGGGTTATGAAGTTCTCGATTTAGTTGTTGAAGTG
>JABUQX010028916.1:0-64893 GCA_015478945.1 Trachelipus rathkii
GAAAGAGAGAGATCATTAAACTTTTCTAGTTGTTCAATATCCTATGATTTTGATTTCTATTTGGAATCTTGAGCTTATTGATATTCTTATTCTTAATCTTCAGGAACTTATCGATTAGTCTCACAATTTGATAGAACCTAGAAGTCGCGAAACACTATAGTTGACATCTCCCCATCAAACCGTCTTTTGGGGTTTTATGAGACGATGACTGTAATAGTGTATCGACAATTGTTCATTCCCTGAAAATCACAATCTCTCCCTGAAAAGTCATTAATTAGCAGGCAACGGAGTCCGGAGCAAATCTCCTCCGTTAGGAAATAGCTACCTGCTTCCGTAACTACCTCTGAATGGTGTAAGTTGGTTGCTTGCTTACAGAGCATTCAATACCAATTATCGAACATACCGTTAACGACTATCTCATCTTATTAATCTTTTGACCTTGTCGAATTATTCATATTTCGATCATCGGACTCTATTTACGAGAATAAGTGGAAGGCATCTTCCGTCGGGTACGAGTGTTTCGTTCACGTGCTTCTCTCAGCAACATAAATAAATTTAAGTGCGCCGAACAGGGACTCTGTTGAGTTCTTGTTCGATAAGCCACCGCGCTTGAGTGTGACCTAGTCCACTATCACATTACCACATTTTATTTTGAAAAGTTCATCGAATTCTCTTCGTGCTTCAAGAAATCTTCTTTTGTACTTACATTGGACAGATTCAAGAGTTAGTTAGGGATATCCCTGATACTTTATAAATTCTTTATTTTATTCAAACTAATTAACATGTCTGTGAAAAATAATCAAGTAAGTAGACTTGGAAAACGGCACAAAGCTTCTGATAGTCAAGAGGTTTTGGACTTTGACCCATATCCTTGCGGCTGTTGCTACAGATCCACGTGTAGAACACAGGTCTGGTGATGATCAAAATATAACATAATTAGAATTGATAGAATGAATGTAGGAGGTTGAAGATAAAATAACAATAGGTTGGAGTCACCACTTTTTTTCTGACACACCTTGGGTTCCACTCTGAGACGTAAAACATGGTTTCCAACTCTGACAAAGCCTTTTATCATCCGAATGGATGCCATTTGCTTGTTAAACTTATGGAAGCTAATGGCCAAGAAAATAGATGTGGAAAAATAGTCAGTGTTGGAACACGAGATACTATGCCGCTCGAGTCAGTGATATGCTCTCTTGACCTTGTATGCACATAAATTGCAATATGCTAAAGATACACTTATTTCTCTGATCGGTGAGTTTAAACTTCCTTGTTTCCCAATTTCAATCGACGATCCAAACCTTTTCTCATAATCCATCTAGTTTATGTGGAAACTGTTGGTCAAATAATCATTTTCTTCCTAATCGCTTCTTAATTCCTAATCTAATGCTTTATTTCCTAATCCTAATCTTAATGCCTACTCATATGTTCTTTCTAAAGTCATCTTCTTCCTAATCCTAATCTTCGTTATTTCCATTTTTTATAACTTCATTCCAACCTAAGTCTATCGTGAGAAATCCCGACTTGGGTAGAGGCAATAGAGATTCTTTATCCGTACAAATGAGGGAATCTTGACTTCTCCGAATAATAGGTTGTTACAACCCCACCGAGAACAAACTCCCGTAAATCAGTATCCGGACACCAAGATGTCTGTTGAACCCTCCAGTCGTATTCTGGTTGCTCTCACATGAACACGTCGTATTTCAGAATAACAAATGAACCTCTAGTGTATCAGGGCCACAAATGAAACAGAGACTTTGCATGGCTGGATGGAGGCGCATTAGTACTTCCTTACAACATTGCTCAAGACTCTCCAAACCTTCAAGGTTGTGGACCCTGGAAAATTTAAAATATGAATGCAAAGATACTAAGATCTTCTTAGTCATTGGCTGATTTTGAGCGCGTACGTGATGCCTTAATTATCCCACAAATGCCCATCACGAATGGTTGAGACTGCTAGGATCGAGCAACAGCTAAGATGCAATTTCTTCATAATATACCTGTGAAATCATTATAAAGATACACCGGAATTATACTTCTCGTACGGGATAATCTAGTATGTTGGTATAGAGATAAGGATGAACGTAAGAAGAAAGAATATAGGATACAGAAGTATCATGCTGTCACCGATATCCAATGAAGAGCATTAAATGGTCTTTGCCGCTTCGGTGGACGCCTGGCTTAGGTCAAGCGATATTCCTAGATACGGATTATGACGAGATTGCATGATTCCTTAGAAGCGTTTTCCTTTGTAGTTTGCCTCCATAGTATTGAAACATTCGTCGTCAATAATAGTAAATATGTAGGAGTTGGACGGGTATATGTACGAGTTTCCTGGGAATATAATTATTGAACTTTGCGATCTCCTTAGATAAGCGACATATATTCTGTTTTCTTCGCGAATTCGCATTCCCAATACGAAATCCCTTGAGTCGTAATCAATTCAACTTACGGCCCAAAATGACCGCGAAGAAAGTGAACTAAGACTTAAATCTTCGGAATCCGTTATCCGGAATAAAAATGTGCACTCCCGGATGGATTCTGAGGTTTTGCATCAAGCACCTACATGAACAAGCAGAAAATCTAAATCCAAAAATGATCATCGGCAGGCTCCTAAGAATAAAAGTAGTCCCCCAGAACGAAATAATGGTAGTCGATATTATCGTGACTCCACACAATAGTTACAAGAACCATGATAGTACAGTTGTCCTGTCCCCAATTCGAATTCTCGTCCTAATGCCTGATGACCGGTAAAAAGGTTTTGTGCTAACTACTGTGAGAATAACAGGTCACATATGGAGGATGTTGGTTTACAATATCTGGGAGTAATATGCAGTTACTGTAAATAAGAAAGGTACATCCGGGCCATTTGTCGATCTAGGAAGTCTCCTTTCTCTTCCGAATATTAGAAAAGTAGTCTGTCCCCTATTAGCGGTGTGTGCGTTTGTTAGCTGTCTGGATGACGCTGTTACAAAATATGTGTCTCCCCAGTCACAATAAGTCATGGGAGCTAATGGAGACTCTTGCTTGCGGACGTAGATCACACTGTTCAGAGATTTGAAAAGTTATAATTTCCTAGGGTTCTTATTCTCTGAATAGAGTGTAGAGCGACAAGACAGTGTGTATGCGGAAGCCACTAATCTCCTCGATTGAGTAACGACGCTCGAAGGTTCTACAAGGAAGTGGAAGAGACTGAGAGTGAGAACAGAACAAGGAGGCATACTCTTTAACGGGAAGTGGGTAAGATGAGAGATATTGTTTGAGAAGCACACTGTGTTTTTTGCGACTAATTAAAATGGAAGTGTTGGTGGAGAAATTATACTGTGAGAGGAAACGCGGAAACTTTATAAGGCTTCTTTTTGGTGCATCTCTTAGGAACAAGCATATGATAGGTGAAGAGGGTGTTGTGCCCGGAAGTTTTGAGGTATCCTGTGGAGAGTAGATGAGATGCCAGGGGGTAAAATAGGTTAAGGCCCTTTATTTGGTCCTGTACTCGTGAATTAGCACAGTAAGTTGAATTGAATGAATAGTGGTGTGAGAGAGTGATTTGGTGGGGAGAGTGGAAATGATTTTTAATAGACTGCTCGTATAGAAGATTATTCGCGATTGAAGGCAAGAGAAGAGGTTTTCTCGGTGATAATCTGGATCGGTACTACTTAGAGAGATTGAGACATAATCAAATTCCTCTGAGATATAATTGCGACGTTAGTGTGAGACGTAGTGTAGTAATGGTTGAGGGGCGGGCGGAGTGTGTTATCGTAAATTCGTAAATGATTCTAGGGAATTGATAGGCACTGTACGGGTGAGTTTTGATAATCATTGGAGTACTTCAGTCTTGTCTGCGAAAGTCTTGAGCTTTCTACAGTCGTGTTGTACTGTAGTACGAGTGGAGGACAGGTGAGAGATCGGCAAGGTTGGTTGATTGAGTTATTGCTGTGACAGTGAGAATGAGTGACACGTTGTGAGAGGAGTGTGTATGTAGAAAGAAGTGTAGCGCATTTAAATAACAAACTCCAGGTAGGTAATGTGTTTACGTTCGTTTGTATGAGTGGTAAAGAGTTGAATGAGAGACGCATCAGTCGGTGGACGTTAGCTAGTGCTAGTAATTTCGATACTATCGGATTTCTTATGTATTTAGCAACTGAGAAATGTAATAACTGTGATTTTTTAGATTTCTTGTAAGCAGTGATTTATGTTTTCTAGTAGTACCAGTGTAGGTTTTTGTATGTAATTTATAAAGAGATGAAATTCATCAGTCAGCTAGGGGCATAAGGTATTTGTAGCTGTGGTCTGTGTGAAGTCACAGCATTTATGGAATTAGAGAGAGGATAATATATGACATTTCTCACGACTGTATAACTAGCGATACGGTATGTATATGTATAGAGTATATTGTGAGTACGCGTTTTGAGTAATAGTGGGTGTTGATGGAATAGAAGTGTGGAGGGTTTTGGAAATTACATCAGTTCCAGAGGGAAAAATGCAGATGTGGTAATTGATCCTGTGTTGTACTCAGAATGTGTTGTAGAGATAGTTTGTTGAGTTAGATGATCAATATGAAATGGGATTTACCGATTAAGGACTGTTTTTCTGTGGCTCGAGATGATGGATGAGAGTGTGAATTGTTCGGAGGAATGGTTTGGTGTAACCCAGCGGTAGAAGGGCATGTTAGTGTAGATGCGTTATTCGTCACTTTTAGGTGAGAATGGGGAGAACAAGAGTATGTTTAGATTAGGACAGCTGTTATGCGCGAGTTAGGAGGTGTTATTTCCAATCCAGGTGGTCAGTTGGGATTGAGAAGGGAATAGAGTAAGGCGTGTGGATCGCTACCTCACATGTTAAGAATATGGTGGTACTGATGAAAATCTACTAAAGATAGGTGTCTGGTGTTGAAGAGTGGTACAAGGGAATGGGTTCTAATGTGACTTGTGGGGAAAGAGTGATTGAGGAATTATGAGGGAAAGTGGGCAGTCTATTTTGTGTTGATATCGTTCGGTAGAGATGAGGGGAGTGTGAGTGAGAGTATGTGTAGGTATAATTTCAGCGAAATCAACTGTAAACGCAGACGTTTGGTCCCTAAGTTGGGAGGAACGGCTGTTTGCTTCTAGACGATATCTAGAGATGCTACTGATCGTAGGTTGTACAAAGGAAACGTATTATCGAGCATGTATATTTAAATAGGTTATAGTTATTAATATATCGGTACTTATCAGTTTTAGTGATGACCCGACGTATTTGGTAATATGTGGTCATACAATATTACTATATATACCTATCTATTTTCGAGGTATAAAACTGGTCTGATCATTGTTTATAAGATTACTATATAAAGTACGTATATATAATTATATTATAGTATATAGTGTTTACAGGTGATTCCCTTGTAGCTAATGAAATATATATAAATTTAAATATATGTCTCAGACTCTTGGTTTGACATAGTTATTATATTTAGACTACTCACTAGTAATCCCGTCTCCTAGCTATAGCCTCCTCCTGCCTGGATTTACTAAAGAATCCGTAGACAATAATCTGTGTGTGTAGTTGTATTTGTGTGTTTATTTGTTTTGCGTGTTTTTGATATTAGTTACTCTCGAACGGAATAAAAATTTATAAGACAGATTCTCAAGCTGTTACCTTACCTCAAAATGTAGTTTTCTGTTATCTCTCTTTAATCTATTATATATTAATATGTAAATATTTTCTGACGCATCTTGATACTGGTTCGAAGTTATTATTTTTAGTTACAGTTTCTGCGGTAGAAGAGTTTCCATGTGAAACCCGCAAAGGTGGTTTGAGATACAAAGCTCAAAGTGTCTATTTCCTTCATCTTTTCCTTGCACTGGGTATAAGTCTTGTATTAATGATATATGTTCCTTTGACTATATTATGTGATTGTGTGAGATACTAATATCGTGTCAACGAGCGGAACTCATGTCATATATTCAACGTGGAATTGAAATTTGGACTAGTTAGAGAAATTCATGGTCATAGTGATTTATTGAATATATTATTTTGGATGAATTAATTATTATTAATCCTCAGTCAATAGTGACATTGAGGATTATATAGTTACCTTGGATCGTGATTTACTATGCTGCTCTAGAGAGAAATGTATTAAACTTTAAACTCTCAGTAAAAAAACAGATTATTATCTGTGACCGTATAGTGTTGGATGATTCCTTGGTGTTATCATACATAAATATTCAACGGTGAATCATTGGTATTACTATACTTATCCTCTTCAGTAAAATATCAATGGAGGCGTCTAAGAATTTAACATCATACATACCGACTTCGGTATAAAATATATTATTACGGTATATACAGTTTTACTAGGATAATGGTAACTCTTATAAGTGATCATAACATATATTTCACAATTGTTCCTATAGATCAGTTAATAGCCTTATTATTATCATGTCAGTAACTTGGTGATTATAGGTCATATAACCTTTAAGAATATGGCTGGCACTCGTGAAGAAATAAAAGTTTCGCGCGAGTATGTTGCGTACCAACATCCAAGCTAAAAAAAGGTTTAGTATAGTACGCTATACCAATTTGTTGAGGTTGTTCGTGCTCTCCCATAATATCTAGAGGTCCAGAGGTTATTCTCCTTGGAGCTACGTGTTTGATCGGACTCTTTACAAGTGAGCATCGGGGCTGTGTGCTCTTGAATTTCCCAATCAAGACGTGAGCGAATAACACGCATACCAATGCTTTTATTTCTATGACTTATATATAGGGTGATCGCTAGTAGAAAAGTATGTAGTAATATAATTAGACATAAGTAACTATACTGCTTTGACGTGTTGGTATATACTGTCACAAATCATCTAATAGTCATCACTCTTATCTCTAGTGGTATTATAATCATATTATATTATAAAGTTGATAATATATTTATCAATATGTGACCATATATGCCGACTCTAGTATATATGTTCTTTTACATGATAATTTAATTGAATGTTTGAAGTTGATGTGAGACGAAGTCTATATAAGCACTCATGGAAGAGCCTATGAATAATACTTAGGAACGTATGATTGTACATCCGGTCAATATGAGCTATAGGACTCAGCTTAAATAAGTATTACGGGGCTTCTCGGGCAGCTATGGCTCTCTATGGTATCCCCGCAGTAGTTCTCCGTAAAGTGATACTATTGGAGGACCTCGTGAAATACACTCTCTTTAGATTATCCTCTGGGTCTCCCTGATCTAGAAATCAGCGGAGGAGGGACTCATTATACATATACGTCTTTGTGTCTCTTTACCTTGCTATGGATCGATTGTAGGAGAAAACTGCGCAGTTTTTTAAGACTGTCCAGAACGCCAGAAGAAATTCAAAAAAACATTTAAGTTAACTGTATTAAGTTCAGCGCCGATATGTGTAATTTCTAGAGAAAATGAGACTTACAGAAATTTAGTGTGAATATAATGACCGAGGAACAAAATTGGTGAATACCAAAGGATTTTTTATTTTTTGTAGATATTTTATTAATGGGTATGAAATTATGGTTTTTATTTAAAGTTTTGTAACTTCTCTATTTTATTTTTTTATTTTTATATTTTTTCACTCTATTAATTTTCTGTAGTTATCTTCTATTAATTATATGATGTGATGATAACGTGTCTCTGTGGCCTGGTGGTGAAAAAACTCTCGTGTGTGTTAGTGTTGTAAATGGTTTTGGCAGTTAAATTCATAATTCTTGACTAGTTCGTGTTTAGTTGCTCTTGCTTTATTTATGATAATTAATTAACTTATGGTGAAACCTTCATTGAAAGCTCGGAGAAGATTTTATAGTTGTAATTTGATAAATATGAATCAACTCCTCTCATTCATAAAGCCAAAGGGATTGGTAAGTTCTAAAACCTACTCGGTGTGAGCCCGTGTTTCATCTTGTGGAATTGATTGCTCTGTGGCATTGTCCCTTTAATTTATAGTTCTTGTTGTAATTCTACTTGAGCATAAAAAATATCACGTTATGACTAATGTTGTATGCATATTATGTTTATCTCAAATCTATCTAAAGTATATGTAGTAAGGTTTTGTCTCTTATTTTTCTTATGTCTCTTTACATAATACTTTCAGTTCTTTAACAATTTTATTAATAAAAACTTATAAACATTTTTTCCTATATTTGTGAAGTGGTTTAGAGTGATGATGAGTTGTCTCTTTTATCTATATAATCATGATCGTGTTTTCAATATAATTTTTAAATATTATGAGACGAATATTTAATCCCCACTAGAGAAGATGTTCTTGCTAATGTGATCTATTGCTGTGTTGTATTGTTTTAATATCGTAGTAATTTTCTTGACTTAATTTTAAAATTTACTCAATAGCTATTTATATTTAAGTTTGTGTTGATTGTGAGTTTCACTTATTGCTCCAATTTCAGTCAAAAAGAATTTATACGGTGTATATGGAAAGACTGGAATGTAATAAATTTTCCTTTAAAAAGTGAATGTTATGATATATTTTATTTATTTTAAATTTATGTGTAGTATAGTGTTTCATTGATAATACCTGCCTCTTTGATAATTAATTTTTAAATTTTTTATTATATTTATATTATTTATATTTTAGGATTATTAAGGAAATTAGTTATGTTGCATTGTACATTATATAATATTATTCTATCGCGGTTTTTTCCGTCTAACGCAGTTGTTTCATATGTGAGACGATGAATTTTTGTGTATTGGGGGATGCCTTTTAATAATCTAGTGTGTTAGCGATTTTTATTCTGTGGTTCTGATGAGTAGATTTTCTCCATTGTTCCAATCAGATGCTTATTTATGGAATTATTGGGATATTCTTCTCTCTAAACATAGGACTTTTGTAAATATATGGTAACTATAGGAATATAAAATAGATAAGAATACATACATGACTCGTCTAATTTATTTTGTGTTTTATTATTTGTTTACAAAAATATTATTAGTGCTTTATTGGTATATATAAATTGGTGATCCAGAAAGTGTTTTTCACTTTGTGAAATATGGAGATTTTATTTTCTTTATTATTATTATTTTGATTGATTATTATTTTTTCCTTTTTTCTTCTTATTTAATGAGGATATAGGAGATCATCATAATACGTCTCTCTGCTTTATATATAAATATAGATATAGTTATGTTTGTAAATATCTGATAATTATATATTTTTTTGTCCATATATCTTAAATAAAAATACGTTTTAATAATTTTAAAATTTCTATATAATTTTTTTTTCTTTGTTTTCACTTTTTTTATTTTCAATGTTTTATGTTTTCAGTTTCTCATAGTTATATTAAAAGTGGGAATCTTTGTTTTAACATTGTTGTAAATTGACCTCTGTAATATTAAATATTTATAGAGTGGTGAATTTTATAGAGTTTAGTTGTTTTTATTTCACTATGTGTATATGGTTCATTAATTTTCGTTGCTCTTTCCATCTTTGTGATATACCCGTTTACTAGTTTTGAATACATTTTAATCATTTTAACTATATATTTAAATATGGATTCTTTTTTTTATATTTCTATTTATTTTAAAATCCTACCATCTCGATTACTGCCGGAATATATTTGTAATTTTCCAGAATGGATTGGGCTGGAAGCAAAAATATCTCTTCGGTTCCAGAGTAACCCCGGAACTAGTTCAACTCCTCCGGATGCCTGTGGTTACGTCAGGAAGTGTCTATTGAAGTTCCTTGCCGTACCATGGTTCTAGGCCCTAATGACACAAACTTGTAATGACCAATCGAATATGGTGGTCCTGAACAAGATGGTAAAAAAAAATCGCAGGATGCGGGGAAAAAATCGTATGACCTCACTATATGAAGTTGATGATCTGTCGTTGGACGCTATCCCGGGATCATGCCAAGGTCACGGAGTCCAATGCACCGTTTATAGTAGTAGGTCGCCTTCTACAAGATTTCCCACTGCTTAAACAAATAGGTATCCTCCATGTATTTGTCTCCTTTGATGATCCTGCATTTCCACCTCAATTTAGTACCAATGCCGAGAAAGATGCATGGTCCGAGGTGAAACGACAAATTGAATTATCATAAAAGTATTCATAAAGGCGGAGTACGTAAAGTCACCCCTCATATCCGATATTAAGATCTTAATCGACCATTCTTTTCGTAAACATAAAAAGGAAGAGTCTTATATTATATGATCCTTCAATTTTATTTCATACTGGTCATGATGAATCTCCCGCGCAATATTCCGAATAGTTCACTCCTAACTTGTGTGAAGTCTTACGTTCTATATTTTTCCCATCAATTTATTTCCAATGAAACAAAAAAAAAAAACATTACTAAAAATATTTAATATTTATGAATGTACAGGAACATAGTGGTCCTTACATCCCTTCTCTCAGCTCAATTATCCACTGCTGTGAGCCCAAAGTCTGTGCCTTCGTGTCCTCCACGTCCTTCTTGCAATTGTCATTTCAATGTATTCCCTTGACTATGAGTCTGCTCTGGATGGCCAGGTTAAGGCTTGTATCTGCGTACAGCTTACTCTGGGTAGATGGGAGTAAGTAAAGGCTTGTACTATTGAACAGGAGAGTTCCCCATAAAAGAAAGAATCTGCTGTGCCTTCGTCCTGCTAAGGTACAAGACATTATATATTAATTTTTAAATATATAATAACTTTTGAAAAAATTTATATTGTAATGTTATATTTATGTCCTGGTTGTCCTTCTCCACGCTGTTCTAGGCTCTTGGCTTTGCTCTTCACTCCCGTCTTTCTCTGAACGACGTGGAAAATTGAGGTGGGGGTTTGGATTTAGCGGGGGAGGATATAAGGCAGATGTGATTTCGTGTATAGGTGTGCCATTTAATATTGCTTCTATGCGTTACTTACAATTTTTTGTATTGATACTTGAATTGTAATTTTTTACTCGTATTAACTGTATTTTGTTGTGTGTGTAAGATTCTAAGGTCTTCGTATTAGTATATTGCAGTTCTTTTGGACAAAATGCTGTCTACAGCCTGACGAAATTGAGTGTAATTATATTTTGAAAAGTATTTTATTAGTGAGTCTTCGTTAACGTCTTAATATAGAAGAATTTATAAACTCTTTTATGAGTAAATATATATATAGAGAAGTAAAGAAGACTATAATGTTTATATTAATCAATAATATTTTTTTTTGCTTTTATCTGAAATATAAATTTATGGAATGTAGATAAGAAATTGGTGTACATCAACTCATTATATCTTAAAATAGGAGACCACTTTATTTGGTGTTTAAATTCATAAAAAGTGATTACGAGTGATAAGGTAGTGTAATACATTTTCGTGTGAACAAATGTAACTATAACGATATAAATAAGGCTAACAGGAACTTGTGCGAATTTGTACTTTTGGAATCTTAGTCTCTTTGTACTTTTTAAGAGACAAAAATAAGGTAAAAAATTACAAACTAATAAACAGTAAATATTAACGTATAATAATTATGAGATTTAATTAAAATAAATACTCTTTAATAACACATTTGTACAAGTTGATAAAAAAGGTTGTGTAGTAATAAAATATATTTAATTCTAACTTCAACTTTATATTTTTATCAATTAGATTAACGAACAAGGCTAATTGAGATAATTTAGATTCTTTGAGAAACGCTTTTTCAATCTCCATGTATTGAAGCGTTTTTCGGGTGTCAACATTTATCTGTTCCGAGATTTGCGTGGTCTGATTAACAATTTTAGACACAATTTGGCTGCTTTATACAAGTCTCTCTTCTTTTATTTGGTTTGTGGGTTCATTCAATGTCGATAATCGATCCAATGAGCCTATCATACTAGATACTTATAAGTGCTAAAATAATTTGTCATATGATATTGATAGTATCATATTTCATATTTATCGTCTCCTTACTTTGATTAATTGCACGATAATGATATTTGGATATTCAGTTTAGTGGATTTTCCTCACACTCTTAGGAATCTATGTGAAATCCTGAATATTAATAGTTAACATATAATATGATTATATATTGTAGGATTTTTAATGATAAATAATTCAATATATTAGATTTATTCTAATAAAATTATATTATATATAATTCTAAATATTTCATATATATACTTTTATTTAAGTTTTGTTGGGAGGGATTGAAGTTATTCTTTATGTATATTAAGTATCACTATATAACCTCATACCATACATTTATAATGTTGAATTAGGAATTATAAGTATTATTAAACATAAACTTTATTTTACTAGTAGTATGGCTCAAATCATACTAATGGATTTCAAGCCTTCGACTCTCAATCTACTATGATTCCTAGTCACGTGGTATATTATATTTGAGAATAAATAAACCTTATTAACCGTAATACTCAGGGAAAAACTATTATCATCGGATTTAATTGTCTGAATTCTCAGATGAATCAAGTTTAATGTCTCGAAACATTACTTTATAGTGTGTTTAATGTAAGCTTATTCTACCTGATTGTGATTAATTGATCAACTAGACACTGTAAAGTGTATCCAATTGTTCATTCATAACCTCAATGTATAAAAAATACACTCAGGATATTGGCAGCGTATGTCTCATCAAATCCTTCGAATAGTCATTTTCTATAAGTAAGTCACAGAGTACCCAGATAAGAGACAGACGAGATACAACCAATATATATCCCTCGCTGTTTAATTACTGTGAGTATAAGACAATATGAGAGTGAAACTACGTGTTATATCACTCTTGTGAGGCAAGTAACAGTTTTGTGGTAGTTTCCCTTGGTTGTGGCTTTAACTATGAACTCGCAATTCACCACCTACATCTTGATCTCAAGTACATTTCAATTAGAAATTAATACAATCGGAAAAATGTCGCACAGCTAGCATTATTAAATTAACACTGAGGACTCCGTTATAATAGACAGAAATCAGAATCTTGAAAGCACTTCATCTTTGCACCTAATATATTTCTGAAGATACGATTTGAAGAATCGTCGGTATTCAATCTCTGACACGATTAGATTGTATGTGTTTGGATGTAGGGAGGCACGCGGTTATCTTTTGCTTCTAGATTCTACGAATGAGAGATGTTCGCCATATTTTTTCTGGACGGCTTTCTCAGAATTTCCAGCAACGCATATATTACAGATTTTTCTTCATAAGAACCCCCCAGTAGTTGCACGCTGAAAAGTATACATTTGTTAATATGAAGGATTGGGCGGATTAGTATTAGAATTCACTAAATATATCTAGTTAATGGAGTAGTATTGTGCGAGAGAGCGAAGAAGTGAGAAAAGTATTAATTACTAATACGTAACTTTTATAATGAAGACTCTCACAAAAGATGTAAGCAAAATTATTGTTTTACATGAGTACATATTACAAATGGTATAGTATATAGTGAATAGATGTATATCCTTGTATTGTTTTTTTTCTTATAAATTCCACTCATGTAGACTGGATCTGTATAGGATGCTAGGTATTATTCATCTCAATTTGCATAGAATTAAAAATCGTAACTTAGATAATGAATGCAAAGAGTAGCACAATGTCGACTGTATGTTGATATAGTGTATAATATAGCCACTTGCACACTATTGATCAAAAGTCACACAACTACATTTAGTACTTATAGTTTATTACGACATCATTACGACTTGAGTCAGTCTTCAATCAGTATATAACCACCATCTCAATAATTCTCCATTAATAGATTGTCTATAGTCTTCGTATAATACAGGTTCTAGTCACGTTTTTTGATGACAAGGCTGTTATACGTGCGAACTGGAACTCTCGCCTCTCCAACTAATGAAGCTATAGCACAATTTTTATATTCTCGGTACTATAGACTTGATGAAACATATTGGGCTTTACATATTTGACGACATTAAATAGAGAGTGAGACTATCAATCTCAGAAGAATCGCCACATCACGCACAAAACATGTCGCCTCACGCACTCGCACTCACAAAATTTGGCAAAGCTTTTTCTTTTTTACTAAAGCTCCTTGGAAAGACCTCGCGAGTTCTCATCGGTCACACTATCGCCTCACAAATCATTCCTGTGTGTCGTCTCAAAGACTCATTCACATTTTGGTTCTGCGTGCTAAAACTCAGTCGCAGAGACTGATCATCCAATTTTGCTCGCGCTATAAATCGAAAATGTTCGCGGCAACATCCAATTATTCATCTTCACTCATCGACTTATAAGAGCCGACTTCATCATATAATTCATATATACTTGTGCTCCAAACATTGACCACCGAACTACAACATGCTATCTATCAAACTGAGTAGAAAAATACCATATAGTAATGTGATCTCTCATTAATAGAGATAGTATATATATAATAATATTTTTATTGATTATCTAAGTTAAGTAGTCAATTTTCATCGATGGTAAGTTATAAAAAAATAAATTGGTATTCAATATTATTCATTTAATTTATTTAACAACTAGATTAATATTAGTATGTAATACATATTTAAGGTCTTGATATACAGGGTATTGCTCTGAGTACCTTCCATTTTCTGTAATGAGTAGTACTATAGAGCAGAGTTACCGAAATATTTGTTTTTATTTTTATTATGCTACGAGGGGAAGTTAATTTGTTTATTTTTCATTATTCATTTTTTAAGGGAGTTTCGTAAGCTACGACGTGATGAGAACAGGAGGGGATATGATAAAACGAAGTCTAGTCGTCCCCGGTTAGTACTGAGAAACCCGACTCTCTGTGTCCTCACATCTTGTGAGTTTTAAGAATATGTGAGTATGGTATATCTTTTATAGTATAATAAAAAAATCGATCATTTGGCACTTATTGCAAGTACTCCCTATCGGTGACGCTGGAGCTTCGATTTCAGTTATCTTGCTCAAAACATTATCGAGTGAAGTTTTACTAATCACTCATATAATTTTAAAATATTTTTCAATAAGATTTTTATTTTTTAGAGTTTTTTAAATTTCATCGAGTAATAAATTGTTCTCTGATATTTGAATATAAATTAGTTAATTTATTGTTTTTATAATATTACCTAGTAGCTGTCATATATAGTGATTTTTAGTTTCATAGCATGGATGACTTATTTCTCGTGTGGTGTTTTTTATTTTGTTTGAGATAGATTAGTATCATAATGAGACACTTAAGACTTAGCGGCCTAACACTGTATGGTGTGAAAAAATCAACACTAATGGGCTGGGTTCTGAGAGCTCATATCACATAATATTCTATAACGTTATAAAATAGGATTAAAATTAGTAATTAAAGATATTGAAATATTCACCAGAATTAAAGAACAATTAAGAAAGATCTCTAATTATAGAGACTATATACCTTTGCATTTATTATTAATATTTTGTATAACGTAACAAAATCAAATATTATGAAGAACATCATAGCAATAGATGTAAGAAAAAAGGGTCCTGTGCATGAAATGGAATAAATTTAAATTTACGATAAGAATATTAGGATATAGTCTTATATTTTAATAGAGTGTTACTGGAGTGATATAGTATAAAGTATGTATTGACGTAGTATATAGTAGTATAATGTGACGATGTAATAGAGATTATAACAGAAAAACTTTGTGGCAGAAGTATTCTAGATTGAAGATATCACTCGAGCGGATAAAGTAGAGCTAATAAGTTGGTCCGATCTTGGCGAGACAGGAGTACGATTAGATGGACTCATATAGTATAACTTCGCAAAAATATATTTGCATAATATAGGATAGAGTAGAAGGTTCGTAATCATATAAGTGACTGTGAATTTTGTAATTCTTATATGATGTGTAGCACTAATACGTAGTAGTTGGCAGGTAATCCTACCTGTTTAAGTGTTAAAGCGTTTTGTCGATGGACGAGGTAAGGACCTACGTCTCACCGATTATGGCTTTATAATATATTATTTTAAGTTCGTCATAGTCACTCTCTCATGATCATTATAATTCATGTTATTAATATAATATCTATATATACCAATCGCTCATTTATAGCCAATTTAAAGTATTATAAATAACTCAATTTTAGTGAAGAAGCAGGATAGATTCGTTTATAATTTCGAATTTAAAACTAACTGATCGAATGAGGTCACTAACGACGTTATGTAGAATGGCATTCGGATACGATGAGATACAGTGTGGGTTCGGCCTCTATGGTGAACACATTCGGAAATGTGAGGAGAGTGGGAGGTAGGTTTCAGTTCATCCACGCCCTATCATATCTGTCCGCAGAGGATGCGGGTTGTGCTTATAGATCTCGCCGTAGCCTATTGGATAGTTTTATGCTAGACAATGGGGAAGAATATTAAAACTCGCTACTTAAGCTGCAAGACCTGTATAGCGTCTACTGCATAGGCTGCTTGAGTTTTGGAGGCATTAGAATCAGGATTTATAAAGGTTAAATTACATATGATCGTGACCAGTGATAGTAAGCATTTTTAATCTCTCTTCTAATATGGTTGTGAGTTTTGAATTATTCACTTTAATTTTTGTGTTATTTTAAATATTTTTCTTACTTATTATGTTATTTAATTGTGATGTGTGTGTTGTTTTTAATAATTAGTGTGTTGTGATTGTAATTTGTGTGTAGTGTGTTTTTTAATAGTGTGTGTTTTTTGCATTGATAGTGTTTAGTTTTTAATAATAGTGTTGTGTTTTATAAAAGTAAAGTGTTTCTATTATAATAAGTGTGTGTGTGTTTACTTAAAAGTTTTTATGTGTGTTGATTTTTTATAATAGTGTTTATATTATTAATGATTTGTATTTTTTTTCTATTAGAGTGATGTATTATTTATTTTTATTATTATAGTTTTTATTTAACTCTTTTTTTTTAATATTATTGGATTTTTATTTAATTTTTTTAATTTTATATTTTATTTTTAATATTATAGTTTTTGATAGTATTTATATTATTTAGTCATATTTGTGAATAGGCAGTGTATTTCTTTAATCGTTCTATGAATTTAATGTTATCATTGTTGATTTTTATGTGTGTGTGTGTTTATGTAGATGATTGTTGTGGTGTGGCAAGGTGTAATATGTGTGTTTTAATAAATTGATGTTGTATTTGATTAGGATTTATTGGTGGTTTTAGATTGTGTTTTTAATGGTATTTGAGGAATTTATGTTATTATTGTATTGTGATATATGATTCTGAGTTGGTTTTTTATATGTTTGTTGTAGTTTGATTGGTTTCATTGATTCTTCGTGGAATTAATTGTTTTAATATGTCTTGAGTATTTTATTGTGTTTGTAGCAGCTATGTAACTATAGTAGTGTGTGTTCTGCATTATTATTAATAATATATCTCTATTGATATATTTATTAGGTAATCTCAAAATGGAGGTTTTGATATTCAGAAGTTTCTGTGTTTTGATGGTTGTGTAATGTTTATGTTAGAATCGTGGCGTTTGTATGTACAATTAAATCTCTTGGTGTGTTAGTGTTATATGAGTATTTATACTTTCTGTGTGATGTATAGCCGCTTTAGAGTTCACTTCTCTCATGTAGTTAAGTCTTTTATCATTTTTTGTAATATATATGTGTTAGTGAGCTGTCTTGTTGAAGTAAGAAAAGTTTTACAGTTTTGCGTTTGGATTGTGGTTTTCATTTATTGAACATATCTTAGAAGTGTGTAGAAGGTATTTGACTATAAATTTATGAGGAATTATTAAATATAAGAGTTCAAAATTGTATTTAGAGAGTTTGATAGTCGTGTTAAAAAGAAATTTATGGGGTAATATCTATAGTAGATTAAAAATAGATCGTAGCTATAAAGAAGCTGAAATGTTATTTTATTTCAAGAAATAGATGGATGGTGGTTGGTTGCTAAACATAAACAAGTGTTTTGTCGATAAATGGAAGTATAATGGTCAAGTATATGATTTGAATAAAACAAGTTGTTATATCATACAGCTTAGTTTACAATGAAATTAGTTTATGGGAATTATTCAAATAGAGTGAAAATGTGAGTGTGTTGGCAGTCAAAATTTGTGAAGAAAAGGTAGAGGCATAATAATTGAGGTAAGTCATGTGCGGGTATTTTTTGATCTAGTGCGGTGTTATTGTTTGTCGTTTTATCTATCTCTGGCGTACACAAAAAAAAATTATAATCCACAACACAATTATAGTGAATAAATCTCTGAGAGGTCCTTGTCGGCCAAACTGTTGCATAACGCTCTCACAGTTGAGGTTGTTACATTTTTCTGATTGCGACGTAGTTTCTCTAAACTTATTAAAGTGTAGAATGGGATGTCGTGATAAGAAAATAGAGTGTACTTTTAGGACGCTCTTCTATATCTTTTTCGTGTGAACTAATCGCCTATATATAGACTAATAATAATTAACTACTCTTTTTAACCATTGTTGTAGGCGCGTGTGGTGCTAGTTTTGTGTTCTGATCGTGATTTAGGCTTCTCTTAACAGAATTTGGCTTAACCTTACTCGGACCCTCGTTGTCATAATTCGAGAGTGAAAAGAATGTGTAGATGTAGTTGAAGATAGAATAAAAAATGGAGTCTTTATTAACTAATGGATGGGACAGGATGAAGTAACTCATAGATCTAAAGGTGATTTAGTAGGACGGTCTCGAGTAAGTCACACATCCAAATGTTTAGCGTCTGTGGGGTCACTCCTACTACAGAGAGGTGATACAACGGATGACATGTAATCAAGGGAGATACATGTGAGCACTCACCTAATATAATTATGAGCTCCGGATTTACTCCTTCAGAACTAAATCATGGAGCTAGTACTCGGTCTCAAGCTGTGAAGTAGAGCAATATGAGGGTTAATAGTGGGATAATACTCTATACTATCCACGTGAATACTGATTTTGAGAGTATTTGAATATGGTTTATATTCAATATCTCCTTACTCATCAAAAGAACCTGAAGGTGGTCGGGTCGGCTGCTTGCTCTTACATTGCGAATATGCCTGGTAACTAATCAAGACATATATAAACGCTTCACTAGGAATAATACGACTTTGATATATTGATTTCTAAGCAAGCAATTTCAATTTTGAAACTTGTTTTTTTAATTTAAGGTACTACATATTGTATATAGTGGTCAGAAATTGCTTGAAAATACGTGAGATAAGTTACATATTAAAACTGATGCTTTAGGCAGGGTGATAGCTGTAGTCATAAACCGTTGACATTTGTTATGAGACGTATTATTTCGAAGAAACCGATGTTTGAGCAAATTTTCTTTGATATAGTCTGTGTGTGTACTTAGTAAGGGCTTTTGAAAGGAGTGCTAATACAACTGTGTTATCTTTAGGTTCATCTGCCTTTTTGAGGGGGGATTCGATGAGTCCGCAAGGAGTATCAGAAGGGGAACGAAGTCCCACGGGTCGTTGGCAGTATGTGTTAAAGAACGATGCGGGTTCACACTCACCTAACTGTGGTGAATACAATGCTATGTATATAGAGTATTACCCCTCTGGTGAGAATGGATATACGTGACTTTGTTAGTCTGTTAATACAGGAGAAGCTTCGTGACAATTCTTGGACGAACATGACAGTAATTTCGTCCTTCGTAAGCGCGTGTTTGACTCTCATCGTTGCATTAGAAACAAAAAGTGGATGTTATAATTTATCATAACTAACCATTCTAACATTTGTAACAATTAAAGTTTTCTTACCTATTTTTTTTTTTTTTTTTTAATTTCATGTTCTCTGATTAAATAAATTTTGATTTTATTTTCAATGTTCCGTTGAACCTGTTTTTGTAAAATTGCAGGTACATGTTGCTTTCGGGAGCTGACCTATAGGCAACGCCAGTTCTTAACATAAAACAATTATATATAGAGCTGGTAATACGTGGCATTACGGTGAAGACAAGTCGCCGAGAAAAAATCAATTTAAGCGAAAGCTTCCCATCATCCCAGATGTGAAGCTAGTAGAATTCGTATAAATATTGTGTTCATATGAGAGGAGAGCATTCGGTTATATATACGTTTAATAAATGATTTTCCTTTATCTTTTCTAGCATTAAATCTAGATTGTAATAATTTACCTAGTCTTTTTTAACACTAAATCACATACTCTAGGGCGCAAACACGGAAATAGTGGATGTACGTATGCAATAAGAACTGATTTATCTACTGAATATACATCAACTACTATATAGGAATGGATGTAAGTATATTGTAGACTGGTGATTTATGATTGAGCGATCAGTATCGTGAAACCAGTCGTGAGATATAATGCTCACTGAGGGAGAGGTGGGGGGGGGGTTATGGTTGTGGGCTTGTCATGTGTATTGAATAGTTTTGATTATTACCATGTAGCGGTTATCGGGTATTCGATCACGTGGGTAGAGCTCGAGTTTATCTTAGAGGCGCAGGCAGATAGTACGACTATAGAGAGCGATGAGGAGGTAGTTGGGGTGGTAGTATATATACGTAACCTATAAAAGTCACTAGTAAACTAAGCAAAGGAGATGGGATTAAATGTATGTTGAATAGATAATATATATTCCCTACTAGGCGACGAGAGACCTGATTAGGTTATTTTGTGTATTGTGTTGAACTATTGAGCTTACAATATAATAATCTCCTTTCCAAATAAGTAAAAAAGAAGGGACATGTGGTCATAGTATGAGATCAGTACTCATCATGAGGATAATTACCTTTCAAAGTCGGATCTGTGTTACAAAAGGAGAGCTACATAACGGTTATAAATCGACACGGCTCGTCGTAGGAGAGAACGGGTCAGAACGTTGTCACCTTGTTGAGCACCGCTGCAGTGTATCCAGGTGATTGATTGAGGCTTAAGAGTACTACCAATACTAGACACAAGACGTTGTAAAGATTTAGAGGAATGATTGCGCAATTTTAGATTATCTCGTTAATTTTGTTAATTTGATTCAATAGTTTGAAAAGTAGGAGGGCGTGACGAGCGCACGGAGCTGTGAAGGGATGAGGAGTGCGGGCATGTGAAAGGTGCCATGGAGGAAGACGAGAGTCGACCTTGTGATTGCTGATCCTTTCCTTTTATTTATCTTATATTTTTCATGATTTCGTTCTATTTTTACAATAGAATTTACTATACGGGTCAACGACAGCATTTGACGAAACCTGATTACATTAGGGCCACCTATGGGAAGGTTACAGTTATTGCAATATCATTTTATTCATATTGTGTCTCTGTTATAACTTTTCTAGACGTATTGCGGACATCGGTTCCGGTCTAGGAGATTGTCGTGTATGTCCGCCACATTGATTAGATGTATTATGCTCAATTTTATAGTTATCATTTTGCACTAATGGAATTTGGTAATTTAATAAGTTTTGTGACATAGAAAAATAAACTGCCTGATTGGTAACTTACGGGAATTCTGTCTATCTTGTGAGCGTTCAAAGATCACCTTTTGTAAGTATGGTTGAGTTAGAAAAATCAGAATATTTGTCTATAACTATGCGTGAAATACATTTCGTGAAAAGCGACGATAGATTGGCTTACGAGCCGGTTTGAACTGAACTCTATGATCTACTGTAAGATCGCATTGTCGTGAATACCTTGAGAGTACATATAAGAAAAAGAGAAAGTAATGAGCCAAGGAATAGGTTTGTTAATTAGATTGGTCACCTTTATTGATGTGACTGAGTTCTCGAGTTAATTTTTAACTATTTAGGAGTAATAATATAGCTCAGTTTTCATTTAGTTTTCTATTACTTTATTTTATTTGAGGTGGCTCGTGAGGCGATAGCGGTGGAGAAGGACGGGAGAGACCGGAGATGTACCGGAGAGTCAGCCCCGCATGAGTGCTTCCTGGACGACACCAGAGAGATGTGGTTGAGCTATACATTGATAAGAGGTTGCTACATCTGTGAGGTAGTCGTGCACATACGTTAAAGATAAATGAATCACACAGAAACATATTGAGATTGGCTATGAACCTCAAATAATTAGTCGCCTCTAATAGTTGCCTTTGAAAATGAATTATCAATGAGTGAACGGTAAATGATGCCAGGTTCCTTGGAAGACTGTATTTCGCAGGTCAATCAGGAATATCTACTTAATTGGTTTCAAGTCTCTATCTTTTAAAATTAAGCGACAATAGTTATCCGTTGTTACTTGATTTCATATAGGTATCATATTGAGGAGGACTATAGTGAGATAAATGACTCAAGATAAGATCAATAATATAGTACTTGTATGACCTAAAGATGAAATATTCTGAAATAAAATAAACTCAGTTAAATAACAATATTAAAATCAATGAGTACAATATAAGAAACATAACTGAGTCATAATTGGGATCAGTGATAAGGGAAATACTATCTTATATATTTTGTTAACAATACTAGATGTCATTATTTAGCGATCCAATCCTATATATAATCAATGATCTCTATCCCGAAACTCCCTCATCTATTAGGTGAGGTGGAAAAAAACAGATTGTTGCCTAATTCGGGATAATGTGAACACCTACGGATATTTACACGCGACATTATTGATACCTTCTCGATTTGAGAAGACACAATGTAATCGATATTTTTCCGATTATTTATATAAGGCAATAGTGCGTCAAGTTGCCAATAAGTTTTTTTTTTTTTAAAAAACTAAAAGTTAATACCCAAGATTAAATAGAAATGATGGGAAGAGTTAGGGTCTGGTCTCTCGGCCGAATTGGGGGACGACGGGGGGGACTTTATCCCCCTTTCGACTTCGGCTCGACCCTTAAAAAAATAAATTGTAAAAATAATTTCGCATGGTACTTAAAAATTACATGCGAATAAAGGAAGACGAAATTGTGGTGAGAATCTCTTATACAGTCAGATACTGTTTCATAGGATATGGACGTTTGTTTTTAGCTAACATGTGACATCTGCAGGGCTCTGTCACGTAGAGGATTGTGATATCTGCGATGTTTTGAGATGAGTGTTCCTCTATTCATATACTATGCGCTTTGTTAAGGCACACAGGATGCTAAAGGAGAAAGGACGTTGCCTATAATCAATTTATATATCCTCTTCACGTCGTGACGTAGTGGGAAATATTAGTAAGGGTACACCAGTAGTACCCAAGCTAAAATAACATATAATCACACATATACAGAGAAGGCTCATAATGGGACTCTAAAAAATGGTAGTGAAGAAAATGTGGTGGATTGAGGAACGCTCCATTTTATATAATTAATAATAGTGGTGAATTAATGTATACGTAACTCACTAAATATCAATAAGTGGTGTATTAATATAGATGAGCAAATGGACCCTTAATAGAAAGGAAAGCTAGGTGAGAAAGTTATAGGTACTAAAAAGAATAATACGGGAAGGTACACAAACGAAAATATTTACCGCGTGTAAAAGAAAGTTACATGCTAACTTTTTGAGAGCTGTATTACATATTCTGACAGAATATCAGAGTGGAGAAACTCACTAATCGTCTACTACAAAGAAAACCTTGGATTTTTTATTAGTTTGTACCAAAAGTGATTTCACAAAATATAATAATGAATAAGAAAAAGTTACCATTTGATTTATTTTATATCATGTTAATTATATTTATATATTTGATTACAATTTTTGTTTTCATTTATTAAGATTTGTGCAAGGAAGATATCTGACTCGAGCCGACGGTGGGACAGTAAGTGAGGGGGATACTCGAAGTCATCGATCGTACTCACTGAGCTGAGGTGCACTAGAGAAGATGATCACTCTGACTCTTTTGAGACATTTTGGCGATTTAATTCATTGTGGTATTTATACCTTATTACTTAATTAAATAAATAAAAAAAACATTATTGATATTATCTTGGCGACTTAATAATAATAGTATATATACTATTATTTAGCCTATTTTGTAAAATAGATCGAAAATAATAAAATTGATTACAATCAGCTGTATTATCGATATCTATATGGTTAACATGGTCATTTTAAAAGTACTGAAACGTTAACTTTGAATATTTTTAATAGTATATTCTTAATTTTTATTATATAAATTTAATAAATATATATTAATATATATATTAATTAATTAATTTCTTTCTTTTTATCTTCACCTACCTATAACTTATATAAATTTCCACGATTTATGAGTAGTATAAGTAGAGCGCTTCAATAGCATCGGAAGAAGAAAAGTCAAGCATAGATGAATAGTACTTGAACATATGTGAAAAGAAATACTCCAGCTTAGAACTTTCGCTTGTCACAACTCTGTAAGAGCAATGTTAATATAATAGTGCGAAGCATCGAGTGTCTCAACTACGACGGAAAACGAAAGCGATCTAAACTCCTAGAAATTCTTCTTATGCGAGATTATTTCAAGGCAATATAATGAGCGATCAAGGTTGCCAAGTGGACTGAGGTGTTTTGTGATTCTATTCTTACTTAAACTAAAAAGAGATAAACACCAAATTAAACTGCGTGCAAAAGATTTACAGAGAGGTAGGTTCAACTAGGCTCTCGGCTCAGCGCGGGCAGTTTGACGAGGGTGGGCAACTTCGCTCACCCATCCTGAGTTCAGCGATCGCATTCGAACACTATTAATCAAATAAAAATAAACAAAGACAAAAATACTCTAAATAAAACCATTCAACATTATATTAAAATTGCCATACATGTTGAGTTCCAATAAACTCACATTTACTCTTCTCAATACTGATCTTTTCCATGTCATTTCTGGTCATCTATTCTTTTTCTCTTTTATTGCCGAGTTTACCAGCGGTCAGTGGATCGCTAAAGACGAAATGCTCACATCATATTGAGTATCGATCGTAATTTAAGACAATTTGGTAATTATATTTACAATCGTATACACTCCTTTTCTCTAAGTAGAGGCAAAAGTGCTAAACAATTTTACAACATTATTTCATATTATAATTATATCTCTTTATATATATCATTTTTACACCTACCTTTCTTCACACCACAATCACAACTCTCTATATTATATCTGATTCATTAATCCTTACATTATATTTATTAATTTCTCAGATGAGACAGATCTTATTGACATGGCTAAATTACCACATTTTCTGAATCATAATACATTTAATTTAGATCATATTATCTTATTCCAGATCACATATATATAAGTATATAAGTGCTCAAACGATACAATAATATACAAGTATAACAACATTCACCTCTCAAATGTAAGAACTTCTACCAGCACTCAAAGCTTATCCTTTACATTCACCAAACGATTTAATTGACCAGCAACTCCTGCCATTCACAACTTTCCTACTAATCTCTGCCATCATCCGTTTCCCTTCATCCAATCACAAGTACCCTACATATTAAACTCAGTACACTTGCTCGTCAGCTGCTCATCTATCATTCTTAATCTACAAATGAGTATCTTTCAATCAAAAACATCTGTTTATGCAGTCTGGTCGTCATTCTACGCGTACCCTACCTTATACCTACTCCTTAGGTGTCTAATTACGTTATTAGCAACGTTTTTTTAAATATCCCAAATCCTTAATTTATCAAACCCCGAGACCAGAGAAGTCTTCTCGTCACTAGAGAGTGGCGCGTGCTGAAACATTTCTTTCTATTCATCACCGTGCTTTCTCGACTATTACGATATCCAACTATCTTTTTAAAATAAACGTGTCATATAAGTATTATTACGGTAGGTCACTTTTTTAAGCTAATAAGGTGTGCTAAAGCTCCGACTCATTACATAATTTTCCTCCTAAAGTTCATAATTGTGCTGTCAAAAGATCTACCAGTATGTAGATCCCGTGAGACGCATCTAGACTCACCTTACTCCTCTAGTATATATATTTTATAACTCCGATTCTAATATACAAAAATTTTCATCAAGTATAGAAAGTTCACCACAGTTGCAAGTGAGAATCCTATAGAGCAATAGAGGAGATCAATAACAAGATATTTATTTCAAAGATTAAAATCGGATTTGCTTTGTATTTTTTAGACGTTATTATTTTGGATTTATTAGTAATTTTTTTGCGATGTAATACAATGGCATTTTGAGTAACGATTATTAACCCTTATGACTTATGATTATGATTGCGAATAATGATATTGCTCTGCTACATATCTGAGTCATTCCATTTAGAATTATCCTAAGATACAAATCACGATTTTTTGTCGGGAGGCTTAAGGTAGTCATAATACTAAGATATCTTTTAATAGCAGAATGAAAAGTTGGTGTATTTATTTATAACTTGTAGCAAAAGAGATTTGTAAAAATGTTTCTTTTGGTTTAATATGCTCTAGTTTCGAAGTTTGAGTGTGATATAGATAATCAGACTTATATTTTGATTTCGTTATTTCAAGATATAAGTCTACTCTTTAACACAACGAGATGCAGCCAATACATATAGATTTATAAGTTGTACTTAGTATTAATACTCCATGAAAATAAATGCTTTGCACTCATTTTTTATCAAAAAAAATTTCAATAAGATAGTCACTGCTTGCTGTCTTAAACAATTACTATAAAAATCATAATACTAATTTTTTAAACTTCTTCTCAACTCATTCTTTTCTACAGTTCAAATTGTGTTAATCTCAAATGTAACTAGCACATATGATACACACACGACTGTCTATCTTCCACATCTCTGATAAACATCCTTGAGATCTCATATTCTCAAAACATCATATATCTATCCCAAATCGCAGTCACTCGACGCACTCTTTCGACAAAAACACACCATTGGCACCCTGTCCCCTAAACGACATCAGAAGCGGTGAAATACTTATTATCCGAACTATAAATCTTCTACATTTTGTATCCCCTTTCTCCTTACTCACTCATATACAAGAGTACTATTACCACTCTCCTCCTATACTCTTATTACTCCAATCCTTGGAACTATACCCGTCTCTATATTTAAAACGCTTTTATTTCATCAGCACAACTTCTCATAATTCCAATCGAATCACCATCTCGCCCTCCGCTCTTGATCATTTACTAGTAATTTCATCTAATTAGCCTGCAGATTTTACCATTGTTGCAAGCTTTCTCAAGCTACATTAGCTCTCCTTCCTAATAACCTCATCCCTAAATACCTATTCTTCTTTCGTGCACTCTCTAATGTATGACCACAGACTATATCCAGTGTCAAATTCAACACGCCCGTAATTAATTTCTATCATATAGAATACTTATATAGTTAATATTGGTGCAGAATTTTCGCAAAGTGTTCTTTCCACTACTTACACCCTACTCACAATCCATCGTTATCATCATTTACAAATAGCACATCTACCTATTTCATTATTGAAGGTGATGAAAGCGGTTTAATAAGGTACAAAACGAAACTAGTGGTTGATATATGTATCTTAAAGAGCATGATTCGAATGAGTTTCAAAAAGAAAGTATGCTGTTGAATTTATATAAGGAGAAAAAAAAAAACTAAAAGTGCATTACGTAGGAGAAAAACAAAGGTATAATGAACAGTTATGGTGCAATGTAGATGAAATAAAGGAAATATACATAAGGAATATGGTAAGCTTTCTGGAAGGAAGCGCGATAAGCTAAGATGGAAGAAACATTTTATTTGCTAGAAATATATATATCTATATATATATATATATATATAATTATATATTATATATATTATATATAATATATAGTATATAATATAATATTATATAATTATTATTATTATATATATATTAATTAATTATTATATATATAATATATATTATATAATATAATATATATTATAATATATATATATATATATATAATTAATATATATATATATATATTATAGATTTTTAATAAGTTGCAGTATAATAACTCGGACAAAAGTTACTAACAGTGAATCATAGAGGTGTACCTAAGAATTTGTACCAATTATTTATTAACTGAGTTCCCGGTTACGACCGTATTAGGTATACTTATATATATATATAGGAAATATTCTCAATAAATATCCGGCCGAACCGTGAATTACTAATTATCACTGTATTGAGTAATTAATAAATTTGACTGGTGATATAATAAGATATAAGAATTTTAATATTATACCATAAACATACAAAGCCATCTTTTAACAAAATATAATGGTGTCCCATTTTAAGAGTTTTCTATACGATACAAGATATGTTAATATTAACTATATACATTATTATTATTAATTATTATATTATAATTAAAATTATAAAGTTACCTCGTGTTCTAATATTGCAATATCAGAAATTGATGGTCTAACCAATCTCATTATAGTTACAAACTAGCTCTTAATGTGAAGTAATTTTAAACAATTAGTAACGCATATATCATTCAAACGTGTTATATATGTATTAAGATAATGTATATTATTCGCTCAATTACATCATTTATAACATTTTAAAAGACAAACTGGAGGTTTTGAATATTTAAAAAATTAATATTGGCACATTATATATATTATATTATATATATATTATATATATATATATATATATATGGGAATATTATAGATATGATATACTATCGTTATTCCATGTATATTCTATTACTATATAATATATTAATTATAGTATATAATATAATATATATATAATATTATATATTAATATTAATTAATATATATATCGTATAATATATTATATATATAGTAATAATTATATATATATATTATATATAATTATATATATATAATTTATATTATTATTTAATTTTTTAATTACTAAATTATCTATTATATCTTATATCATTATCTTATATTATATATTATTATACATCTATCTTTATATCTATATATACCTATCTCACGCTATTCTTTATTATAACACTATATAATAAAATGTAACTATTGATTTTATTCGAAGATTAAAATCAACAGTATTTCAAAAATTTCTCTGGCTGAATTGTTCATATAAGAGTGAAAAAAAAAAGACATTGAAATAGGCAGCCATAGATTTAATAGCCAAATGACTAGAAGACAAATCTTTTTCCCCAAATGCCGATTTTCTGATATTATTATAAAATCCTTTTTAAATATATATATGAGTATATCAGAAAGAGCTAAATACTTACCTTAAAACTACTGATAATTAATTATTACATTTAATTGCTGCGATTAGAATATTCTTAAGGAATTGTGAGGAGTATATTATCTGATATACAGCACATGAGAATGGAGGAACACTTCCAATTGTACTGATAAGACCTTCTAACAGTGAACTCTTTCTTGCATAGCAATCCAGAAGTTCTTAAAGAATTAAATTTCTCTCTCATGTCATTTATTTTTTGCTTGTGCGTTATTATATACTCATTGTTGCACCCTCTTGATTTGTACTCCGTATCAAATCGTGGGTCATGCGTGCGATACGTCTATGAGAAGCATAACCACGTTCTCAACACTTACATCTCACATTTAATATATTATAATTAAATTTAAGAACTTGTAAGTTTAAAGAGCAATGATAGAACCTAAATCGTCGATTAATTAAAAATATAACCTTCCTCAATAAGCATTATGAATATATATTCTGTTCGTCAAAAAAAGTAAATCAATTCAATCGCTTTCCTTCCACTGGCCTCTCCTTAGTGGTGAAGCTCTACCATCAAAGAAACCCCAATAAAGCTTTTGCTTATATGGAATCGATTTCATAGTTTGATGTAATTTAGGAAGATTTACGTAGCTGTCGTCATCAACTTTAAGGAGAAAGCGGTATTTAACATTAAAGTGAATGTAAATAAAAGATGCCAAGAGCTTTCTGGGAAGAGCATGATAAGTATCTTCAAGGTTATCTAAAAGCAACAAATCTTTAAATTTCTTTTGTTCGGACTGAATTGTTACGTTTAAATCTTCAGAAAGTTTGTGAGTTCCAATGGCAAAAAAATGCAAAGTATCTGACAATTCGTCACTTAACCAAGTTTCCCTAATAACCTCCCTCCGTTCCTGATTTGTCGGGCTACTGACAAAAAGAATAACAAGGAAAACAAGTCTTTGTGTGCTAACCAAGTACTTCTCCGCGACTAAATATCGAAGTGCGATTCGGGGTGTCTCGCTGTATACGGTAGACATCAATATCTAGATGTGTGCTTAAATTTTTTTTGCAGCACTTATGTTTAATGCCGCAAGGGCGTGTGATCTATTAGAAATTGCGGCCATAAGATTCGCACCGGGATCGGTTACTCTGAGAATAGAGTACAACACGTAATAAAAAATAATTTGTCTGATAGTCAATGCTGTGGGTCTCCGCTTTGATACAAAGGAGGTAGTCCACGATGTTGCATTATTCACTCTAATTTCAATTATTAAATCATTTTATTTTTCGGATGGGGCTCGCCCCTATTATGTTATATATATATAACTATATAATATATATATATATATAAATATATATATATATAATATATATATATATATATAATATAATATATATATAGTATATATTATTAGAATTACCTATCACTTTATATAGCTATACTATATTAATAATTTATATTTTATTTAATATATATTATATTATTTTATTGCCGTTTTTTTTAATTTATTATATTTTTTTTACATTTTTATTAATAAGCTTTATAATTTAAAATATGATCCAATAGACGTGAGTTCTTAGGGAGAACTAATCTTTTATACAGCAATATACTATAGACTGAACGAATAGTGTTGATTATACATTGTATACTATTAGAATCGTGTTCGGTTTTGTAGCCAAACCTATTTCATGAGATACATGCTTTTATAATCTATAATTATAAATAATACATAATATTATAAATAGAATTATATAAAAATTAAAAATTAGAAGATTAAATTTATAATAATTTTATATAATTAATAATTGTAATTATATTATATATATTTTATTTAATTATTAATAATAATATATAGGAATAATTGAATTCAACAGATTCAATTTTCTAACTTACAATATACAATAATAATAATATAGATAAAATATTATAATAAATTATAAACAATAAACACTAATTTCCATCTTATTAATGTCGATTTATATTATCCAAAATTACACAATAACATTATAAATTAAATTAATTAAACATTCATAAAACCTAATAAAATTAATAAGTTAATATAATTATCCCTGAAATATAAAATAACAATAATAGTAATGTAAAACTATAAAACAATTTTAAATATAAAATTATATTAAATTAATACCTAGTATTATATTACCCTGTTTTCAGTGTGACAGTCTTCGGAGGATGTAAAAAATAATCAAACAAACAACAACAAAATTTTGGGTATGTGGATATTATTATTAGTGTGTTTTACTTTGGTTATTTTTTTTTACATTCTCTACCGATGACTGGTCAACTAAACTAGGTTAATATACAGTATAAGGTGTAAATATTTTAATATATAATTTTTATTTTTTTAAAATGTGCTTTATATTAATATATATAGAGATTTCAATTAATACTGTGGTTATTAAAAATTTAGATATTATTTTAAAATATATTATTATTATTTTATATTAATATATATTTTTATTGATACTTTTAGATGTAAAATATATAAGTTCATTATTATTATATTATTATTTATTATTATTGATTTATTATTTTATATTAATTTTATTATATTGTATTATTATATTAACTACAATGGTGATTGTAATTTATTCAGCAATTATGATTTATTTGTATTCACTTCTTTAAGGTAATCTATTAAAACGGAGTTAATATTTTATAGAATTGAATAAGCTGAAAAATAATTAATTTTAAATTTTTTAATTTTATAATATATTTCAAACTGATTATAACTCATTAATAAAGTAAATATTAAATATAAATTATAGTTTAGCTTTACATCTTCCCGTGCTTTCAAGTATCGTCTAGAAGTAAATATATAAAGCTTCGTTCGTCTTGTTTTATTTTTTATAAGAGCTAAAATCTTGCTGAAAGACAATATATTAGAGATATAGTATATAATATAATAATTATATATATATATATATATATATATATATTTATAAAAAATAATAAATAGGCCTATATAAATTAATATTATAATATACTATATACTTTATATATAATATTAATATATTATATTAATAATATATTGATATTATTATATTACTAAATATATATTTATATAGTATATATATTATATATAATAATCAATTATTTTATATATATAAAATATATCTATGTATTTAATAAATATTCAATATGTTTATTTAATATATTTTCTTTCAAGCGGATAATGCAACATGTAGACTATCCTAATTCTTTTTAATCATGCGAGAAGATTTTCAGAATTTTGTTTTTAAATAAGTATAGCGAAGTTCATGATATTCCTCCTTGAGTACAATTTTTGTGCCTCACGCAATATTTCTTTCAGATCCAACCATAATGGTATGAATCATGCATTAAATATCTCAATTCTTGCTGCCATAAAAAATTAAGCCAATAACTTGATATTGATTTAAGGTCTACTCGTATACTAGTGAGGTATGAAAGTCACCGGGTATGCCAATAACTATATGACTGTTCTTCCTTGTTATTCGTTTGTATTGTATATATAAAAACCGAATCAAATTCAGGAAAGGATTAGGGTTATTTAGGGAAACTTGGTTATAATGATGACGAATTGTCAGATACTTTGCATTTTTTTGCCATTGGAACTCACAAACTTTCAGAAGATGTAAACGTAACAATCCAGTCCGAACAAAAGAAATTTAAAGATTTGTTGCTTTTAGATAACCTTGAAGATACTTATCATGCTCTTCCCAGAAAGCTTTTGGCATCTTTTATTTACATTCACTTTAATGTTAAATACCGCTTTCTCCTTAAAGTTGATGACGACAGCTACGTAAATCTTCCTAAATTACATCAAACTATGAAATCGATTCCATATAAGCAAAGGCTTTATTGGGGTTTCTTTGATGGTAGAGCTTCACCACTAAGGAGAGGCCAGTGGAAGGAAAGCGATTGGATTCTTTGCGACAGATATATTCCATATGCATTGGGTTAGGGATTAGGTCAACTATTTTTGAGCTAGATTTAGTATTCTTTTCGAGTGCGCGTAAAATTACACAGGTTTCTTAATCAATTGAATAAAATAGGTGATAGTAAGTTGCTTGGTTCGCGTGGTATGATCATCTATAAGTTCATCGCCACCATGACCCACGATTTGATACGGAGTACAAATCAAGAGGGTGCAACAATGAGTATATAATAACGCCACAAGCAAAAAATAAATGACATGAGAGAGAAATTTAATTCTTTAAGAACTTCTGGATTGCTATGCAAGAAAGAGTTCACTGTTAGAAGGTCTTATCAGTACAATTGGAGTGTTCCTCCATCTATGTGCTGTTATCGTAATAACTCCTCAATTCCCTGAGAATATTACATGACAGCAATAAATGTAATAATTAATTAACAATGAAGATTTTAAGGATGTCATTGTAATGCTTTACCAGAAAGATGATTTCAAGCTTTCGATTCTCCTTTATCCAGATGAATTATTTGAACATAGATAGAGATGTTACTAATTAGTTATTGAAACATATTCTAGAAATATCGGTGCGATTGAGGGAAATAAGATAAAATTTAATGCAAGAGATGTTATTGTTAAGTTTTAATTATCTATGTGGGCGTTTGCCTATTGTCAATTGATATTTATTTTTTTAACATCATCTCTTATGGTCTTCAACAGGTAAAATTATCCTAATATATTATTCAATGACGTTAAAAACAGAAATAATTAATAAAGAAATTAAGTGTGAAAGGTAGTTCTATTATCTTCGTGAAAATAAAGTCCTAAAGTTATCATTTTTAATATTGCAGAATATTTGGGGAAAAATCAATTACAGCACAATTTGTTAGCTATAGGTATATGTATACTCAGTTGGGATAAATCATGTTGAAACAAGAAAACCTTTTAGAGATTATATAAAATAATAATATGCGTTTTATATTAATAATAACATAATTATCTAATAGTGGCAGACCAATTCTTTTCGGTATTATTAAACTTAAGGAAAGAATTTAGAGTAGATTACTTATAATTATAATATATTAAAAGATGGCATATATCAAAGATAAAGTACAATTATAATAAACTATTATAAAAATGTATATTAAAAATTTTTCGTGACATCATGCCATGTATATATTATCTCATAGCTAAGGTGGAGGGGATGACTTCCAGACTAAAATCATTACTAGGTTTATGAGTTCATAATAGTGTATCTATGATCAATACTAACGATTACTATATATTATATATATATACCTAATTGATTTATAATATAGTATATATACGGTACTCACACTTTATGTTCAAATACTTTAATGTGTTGTATAACTTTCAATCTACCAGTTTGATTTTTAAGATGTTTTAAATTATTTTGTCTTGACATGGATGTAAAAACTTTAACTATCCAAAACTATAACCGTTGATATAATTAGCAATCTGAATTGTTTATATATCTTCATTAAGAGGCTGAATGCATAATTTGAATTTTAGACTAGACTACTTTTATATTGTTTTGCAAATAAACACGAGTGATAATATTATATTAATAATATATATTATATATATATAATATATAATATTTAATATAATATTATAATATTATATATTATATTAAATTTTATTATATTAGTCTATACAATAGATAAGAAATTACATCTATGAATATTATTTAATATATACTTATTTATATAAATATATATATATATCTATTATATATATCTTATCATAATATATATTATATAGATATATATTAATTCATAATATATATATATATATTAATAATATATTAATATATAATATATTAATATTAATTATATTAGTATATAATATAATATATTAATAATATAATATTTTAATATAATATTATATTAATATTATATTATATTATATATATATATATATATAATAATAATATATATTTATTTATATATATTATACTATTATTAAATTATATATAATATATATACATATTAATTTACCTTCAGTTATTTAGTATTTACATTTACTTTACCCTATCGCAGCTTTCCTTTCTAAGAAAGCTTTCCTATTCAACTTGTATTTTCCTTTTTCATCCTCTCTATCCAAACGGTGTTAATAATAAAACTAATGTTGAAAAAATTTTGTGTAATCACACATGCTTGTCGGAAATAGTTAAACGATTTTACAATACTATTTATATGTTATTTTTTTATATTTTCCTTATACCTGTATATTATATAATCCTTAAGTTTAATATCATCATTTTGATATTTAGTATCAACTTCACACTCCTTTGTTTTATTTTAACCTTTAACATGAGCTTTTCTCTACATCAGCATATATTTCAATAATGTAATATGAGCTTAATTTAGTACTTTGTTAAATACTGATCTAGTAATAAAGATGGAAATATTGGGAATTGAGGGGCGTTGGGGGGAAAGTGCACATCTCTCTTCAACTGGTGTGGAGGACTAATTATCTCTAAGGCATCACTATATTGAAAATCCAGTAATGATTGATTACTATAAAATGTGTGTTTGTTTAAAGAAAGAGCGACAAAGAAGTATTGGAGAATAAGGATAGTGATGTAAGTATGTAAGGTAATATGGTACAAAAAAAGTATACTATACGCTTTTGTTAGGATACTTCTTTTTGAGTTTCGGGTAAAATAATCGAGGAAAGTTGAATTAGCAATACGGTGAGAATGTATATTGCAGCATTATTTACTCCTTGCTGATTCTTCTGATTTATGGAGTGAACTTTTTAAATTTTGCAACTCCGAAGAATTTGAAGTCGAGGACTCAATGCCTGAAAATTTTATAACGGATTGGCCCGCCGAGATTGGTTGGAATAGATACTGTGATTGGATTTGTTTCCTGGGTAAGTACGTTTGTGTAATAAAACAAGAGGCGAGTTTTAAACTAAGAGACGAGGTATATAGTTGCGGAGTTATAGTTTAATTGGATTTTTGTGTTAAGTGTATGATTTGATTGTGAATTGATGTGAAGTATTCGTCAAACAGGGGCAGTTATAGTATGTTTTGTAAATTTGGTTAAATTGTTAGATGCGGTACGATAGATTGACATTTCAACTATAGATATGTATTCAGCGGTAAGGGACGAAAATGTGATAATCAGTAGACAAATCATTTAAGATGGAAAGATCAGAATAATAGAAGTTCTGTAGGAAGAACCGTATAGTGAGCTAGGTTAAATAGTTTGCGCTGAACGTTCTGAGATGACAATGAGGAGACTGGAGTACGGTGTAACGACAAGAAAACTCGCTCGTGTGTGAGATAGATGTGGATAGAAAGGTGAAAACGTGATGGATACAAACATTCTTTAACAAAATTTGAAAAATATAAATGATTTGATGAAAAAAGGAGCAATAAAGTAAGTATTTTAATGGTTTAGATTACATATACAGGCTTATGACTAGATGTTAATAGTGATATTTTTTGGAAGCTATTTCATGTAGTGTGAGTAGTGATTATACGTTGGTGTGTCGTGTGTGGGTGATTAGTTAAAGTATCATTCGTCTAGAATTGAATCAGATAGTATTATTTTCTTACTTATGCTTAATGGAAGCATCTTAATAGTAAGTAAATTGTGTCAATGTGTTGATTGTAATTATGATTAATAGATGAGAGGTGGACGAGTTGTGAGGGTTATCTCTGGGCTGTTTTTTCTGCGTTTACCTATTATGGCTGGCTTGCTACATTGTGTTTTCTTTTCGAAGTTTATGATACAAAACGTCTATTAATATAAAACATTCTGATGTGTGGGTGGCAGTCTAAATGGTGTTAAGAATGATGGAGAATGAATGAGTGGACAGAGTGTCACTAAAATTAGGTTACACTGCGATGATTTTAGTTATCTGTGCCTCGGCGTCGCAAATTCTGAAAGGGAGAGTCTTTTCTGGTGAGCTGAGAGGACCTTTGGTAAGATTGAGATTTGTGCTATTCGGGTGTGTAACAAGAGTGAGGGTTTGAAACAGTATACACGTAGTAATTAAGAGTACACACGTGTTGTTGTGTAAAATGAGGCACAGTCCTCAGTGTGCAAGTTATGCTTAGATGCTTTGTGAAGCTGGAGCAGCTCGTCTGAGTTTGTAATATTCATTTATTGACTTCATGTGTTTGGATGAGAAGGAACACGGATGCGATTTCAGAAGTGTAGTAGAAAGTTTTACAACAGAAAGAATGGTTCTCTGGTCTGCATTATTTCATTCAAATCGTGTTGATGAATGTAAATTGGGACTCTAGGAAGTTTCTTGAGCTCAGGTAGATGTTTTCCATGATGAAATAGATTTCTTGTGACCATATACGTGATAGTTAAAATGAGTAAGAGACTGAGCTGATATACATATGTATTATTGATTAACAATTCAATGTTTCATTTATTCGAAATGCTTATTGTGTTGTGGCATTCTTGTCTTAGTGGTATACTCTCTTTATATTTCAAAACAAAACTGGAGGAATTGAACGTAATGAGACGGTATTATTTAATATGGTAATTGTGTTTGAATGTATATAGATATAAGAATATTGTAAATCGTAGAGAAATAAATGATTGTTTGAAATGGATAAAATTGCGTTTTTAATACCATTGGATATAGGAACTGAAAAGATAAGTAATGCGGGTGGTTCAAAGTGAATTTAGTCCATGATGTTAGATGTTCTTGTATGTTCTGTGTATATCGTGAGAAAAATCGCGACTGGGATGACCTGCAAGAGATAAAGTTGGATTATGAGTCGGTGAGACCGATAATAGTCTAAGGAATGAGAAAAGTAGTAGTATAAGTCATGAAAGGCGTAGAATCGTCTGCATGGGGTACTGGTAGAATGGCTGACTGGATTTTGTCATGGGGCATGGTGTTGGCCCAACCTGGCCATAGGGATATGAATCCATTAAATTTGACGATTATTATCACCATACAGTTGAAGGGTCCGTACTGCGGTCCATGAACTTTTAAGTGTGATTATTCTGGGTCTGTGACGTAACAGCTTTTCACTAATTAATTGAGTACATAGGGTGGATAGCGGTAAGTAGCTGGCTTCTTATTCGTACATTTAGGTCATTACTCTCTAACTGTTGCTTTTCTTATCCGATTCTTGAAGCGCTCCTTACCTTAAAAACACAATACTTAGGAAAATATAAGTGATAGGGTATGAGAAAAGAAAGAAGATATAATATATATATATGTAATATATATAATATTAAAATATATAAGTATATATTATATATATATATTAGTATTTATATATATAGGTGATATACCTATACTACTAACATGGCTGTACACTTTCATTATCACCATATTTATTATTATATATTCAAAAACTTGAGGTAGTTCGTAAGTCACCAGTGAATAAATATTTATAGAAAAAATATTAACTGTTATAGATACAGTCTATTATCATCTCATAATATTAATTATTATAGATATTTGTATATTTGCTATAATATATATATATCACTTAAGATATATTATATCTAAATAATACTGATGATCTTAAATTATTTAGATGCACACAGTTGTAAAATTTCAAAAAGTGGTTCCAGAAATCTGTACACTCCACCTATGCACAAAGTGCATGTTACTAATACCCTTTTCGTTTTGTAGTATTTTTATCTACACGAAAGATATTTAATCGAGTAAGTATTATTCTTTCGCTTTCTATCTAAATTATTGAGTTTAATCATTTGCCTCTATTGCAGCCCGCTATATATATGTATAGTTTCTCGCGTATCTCCAACTTATTAACGAATGTCCCTCCCATGTTGTATTCTAATTCCAATTCAATAAATTGTCCTTATGCGCCTTATACGGGTTGTTTCTGCTTGGTAATCTGTCGTATCTAACCTATTATACCTACTGCTGACGAGGGTATAGTTACAACCGGTCTTTCTCCTTGTGAGACCGTGAGAGTTGCCGCCTTATCATTGTGCGGGTATATATAGACTCTTAATCTATGGGTTAATCCATCTGAGGAGATGCATCATGTCACTTAGATGATATATGTTAATATCTAGCCTGGCATTCGAGCAGTCGAGTTATAAAATAGCGTTTTCATATAAAGGAGGGGACTGAGTCGCTGAGTAGATTCGTGATCTTATCCCAAGTGACAACATCTGATGCCCTCCCTAAGTAATGGAGGATAGGTATATCGGGTAAGGAACGTGTTTAGGAAGTTCTGACTCGGCGTTTATTTATTGACCATTGGACAAGGAGTGAGGTCTTTCGCTCGGCGGTCATCACGGTCCTAGCTACATAAGGTTTTTCTTATGCTATCATTGTGTCTCATATGTGTATTATGCCCCTTTGGCGGGGCACATTTTTTCTTATTGCGGAAGTTCATCTATTAATCCTTATTCTTCGCTCCAATTTATATTTGATCTTCTGCTTGATTTCCTGAAACTCAGCCTATACCTATGCCGGGACCAAGTAAGCTTGTATTCATTAGTAGATACAAAATTGTTCGTGTTGTCAATCTAATAATTAACTCCATGAACTGCTTAGCACAAGATGTCCTTCTTCAGTTCTCTTTCTACTATTCACATTTTCTACTGGTGAGACTTTATTTGTGTCGCTTCTGAGGTAGTATTATACACTATGTTACCTATAATATCCAATCTCTGGCGTCGTCAATAAAATCTGAGCTATCATCTATCACCGTTTGAGTAGTTCGCCCTTATCGCTACCTAATACTAATTTTGTTCCCTTTTCAAAAATTATACTTGAAACTGTTTCCGTTGGTCGAAACCTTCCAGTATTAGAAACCACTGTTTCCCTAAAACCTATCCCATAAATATATGCGTTTTCTCTCATATAAGAGGTCTTAGAATTACCTAATCCTCTCACATCTCGTGTGCCATGCTCGTCTAGTGACGAAATCAACAACGTCTTCTTAAAAATAAAGCACCGTGTAAGCCGTACGCTACATTCATAACATAGTGCGATTGCAGTCTTCATGATGAAGTCCTTTATTGTTCTATTCCCTCTTCTGCGCGTGCCGACACTCACAGACATCAAATCAGTGTACCGTCTTCCTCTATCGTAACTTCGGTTTCGAGTTATAATCCGTCTATCTGCGCACGCCCGAACGTAATCTCCCAACGTCCTTAGAAATAGAAACACTGAGTATTGGTCTTCGATCTTGTTCCGTACATAACGATGAATCTGCACACATTTTCGTCGAACATTTTAAAATGCGCATATTCCGGTGACAAGGATGTCTACCGGTGTCCTCACCGCGTTAGAGGAGACTCCAACTGTACTTGCCTAACGCTCGGTCGCTGCAGCTCTAACTCTTATAACATATTCTAGTAGGTCTTCCACTAAAGATTTGCAAGATTGTCCCACTCAGTCATTTTAAGTGGTGGACACTACTACTACAGCCGAAGGCGAAGAACTCACACTAGCGTATGCTGGTCAAGTATGCAGAAGATAAATCATGGAGGTCAGGACATCTATGCAACTGTCCTCTCTTTTTCTTTGTGAAAAGGAGGAATTCGAGCAGTTTCACAAATAAGCTAATTACAGGCAACAATGGTAGCTAGTTGTCTGCAATTCGCGGACTATGTAAAATGATTTGTCACGAGCGAGAAAACACAGCTCTTGCCTTCTGTTGCGACTGTGGGTATCTACACCAACCTCTCTCGCTCTCGGCGTCTGCTGCAGCCTCAAGACGAATCACAGCAAGCTCTAGCAGACAATGAGCGAGTAACGATTAGTAATATAAAAGAAATGGTTATCTAAATACCATAAATAATCATTTTATACTACTGCAATAGAAATGCTCCCCCACAAAAGCTAATTTACCGTGTGGTGTACTGTCAGCTGGATGTATCAGAGAACCATTTCAAAAAAGTCTATATTCCATTTCTCTAGTGAGTGTGCGATATGAAAGTTCGTTAATAGCGCACCCAGACCGAGTTGTATGCTCTGAATTTGATGACTGTCTTTCACCTACACAGTATGACGATATTCCCTTGTGCTAGCTTACCGATTATGTTACGAGTTCTAATTTTGACGTGCAAACGAGCTTTCACGTAACAGTTACACGCTCGACCGTGTTCTGAGACATACAGCTGAAAAAATTTTCTTCTATTATCTAAGAAGAGGCTCTCCTCAAGCGAGTATAGAGTATCCTCTACGAGGCCCTTTACTCTTTCCTATGGTCATTGCGCAGGTTTTCGTTAAAGAGAGCGCACTGTCCATAACGCGCACTCGAACTCTTACGGTGTTCTGCTCTAAACCTATCTTGCTCGATCGAAACCAGGATTTTCGAAAAGCAATATCTCATGCTCTTAGCTATCCTGAAATAAGTGATTTCTTTTACTTTTCGCTCTAATGAGGAACTCTTGTATCGGTCTCTTGATAATAAAAGGACTATTCTATTCTATCTGATATCACAAATACATGACCTTGGTTCTATATCTTCTAGAAGTTCCCAACAATGCGATCTACGGTCCAAACTAAAATCACTGGGTTAATTGCACATGAGACGCTCAAATTGCTCGCTTACAGTGATAACCATTTAGTATGTATTGCCTATAGAATTGTTCGTCAAGAGATCGTACAGATTGATTCCACTGTATCCTTTTAGTTGTCTGCTCCGTTGTCCTCCCTCGTCGGCGAGTCCTCAGGATTCTAAAGCAGTGTTGTTCTAGTTACCATTTGGGATGGTTCTTACAGGAAAATTTACTCCAACTAGAGTCCCTAAGTCATGGATTCTGTACCTCATTCCATCCATAGATGAGTTTCCAAACTTTCTTCATCTTATCACGCCACTCTTTCAACAAACAGTGGTTGGTGTTGTAAATGTGCTAAGCATCAAGAAGGAAACAAGATTAAATATTATCAATTATTTGGCTAGAAGTCGAAGAGCCCAGATTAGCCCTATTATATGCTTTAGTGAGAACCTGTCTCGCAATCAAAAATATAATCCATATAGAGCTTCACGGGCCGAACGGACCTCAATGGCATCTAAGAGTTAATGTGTGGTTCAGCATGCTCAGTGGGCGCACAACAACCCCTCGCAAAACCGCAAATATCTTATTATGAGCTATAACTTTTTGTTTCTTTAGTTCTAGCAAAAAACCTACCATTTTCCCCTCCCACATATTCTATTATAACTCAATCCACATTTCTCATTTCGGATCTGCAGACTACACACCATTAAGCAAACCATATTATCAAATCGCCTCATCCATGTCCTTAAATGGAGAGAAAAAAAATCTACATTGTTCATTTATTTCTCTCATGAACTGTCTCGTTCTTCACACTATAGGAAATTAATTGCAGATTTGAACCTTTATTTTATAGCAAAATTACTATAATGTTCAAACTTGGACAACATACGTAAAAACAGTCAATCATATATTCATTTTTTTCAATTCCTTTACCTGAAAATATTAGGTAATAGGAAATAATGACAATGAATTATAGTACTATATCATTAACCACAGTAAAGATACCTCATGCAAAACCCTACGCACTCCAAGATAGTCCCTTTGAATCCACCAAGGATTTAATTGCACAACCCCCATGCAAAACCTTGACGCACAAGACTTAGTCATCCTTTGTAACATCCAACAATATATCCTAAATTATTTAAACTCAGACACATGTGTTAACAAGCTAGGCTCAAATGTTCATCTAAAAAACTTACTTAATGCGGACTGTCTCACTGCCAAAGCATGATCTTAATCTTATCTATTTTATTTCAAACCCTTCCTTTACACATCACTGCCAATCAGTCATTTCCATCATTTCTAACACCATAATGTCACCATTTCGAACGAATTAAGAATCATAATTTCCTGTCATTAACAATATATATTCAATATTGATATATAAATTAGTGATATATAGCACGACATCCTGCTCACTCTGTCGTAATTAGTCATTGAAAACCTCAAATTTAGTATTTAAAATATATTTGCTCTACTGAGCTTAATAAATTCGATGTATACCGCAAGTAGCTATAGAACTTTAGGATTTTATTATTATTAAAATATTATATATCATGGTTACAGGTATATATATAGAACCTAAGCGGAACCCGTGATAGATATTAGATTATTTTCAATAAAGCAATAGATATAAGAAAAAGTTATATTGGTAATAAAATAACTTAAATATTATATATATATGTACACTTTAGTAATAGTAATATATTAATATGTAGCTATGACAAATAAGTAAATATTATTGATAAACTATTAAATTGTGGCCACATCAGGGGAGTGCAGTAACACGGGGGTCACAGGAAATCGAACTTTAAGGCCGGCTATCCAAACCAGCGCCACCAACGTGTTCGCAAGATCGATTTAATCTCCTTTAGCCCCCATGGTAGATTATTTAAATCATCCTACACAGTGGCCTATCGTCGGAGGATTTGAACCACGTCATTCCTCTTAAAATTGATTGTTGTAGATAGGTACTGTGACGCAACACCTCCTCTCCTCATTCGGAGTTGTCACAGGTACCATTCCCGAATGCCATTACGGGTACTGAAGGTGTACCCGCACTGTTCCCTGGAGGGCAACCGATTTATTATCCTGCTCTCCGACAGGTTGTAATCTTATTGGCAGAGCGTTGGACGAATGATACAAATGTATTGAGCGAAACTTAAAAATCATTAATTGTTCTTCGAGCTCATGATTCAGGGAAGAGTGTCTTGAGTCCATATCCCACGTACGAATACTGCTTATCAGATTACTTGCACCGCGCTCGTATTGGCCAAGCTAATATCAGCCTCAGTCACTAAACATATAGTTTGTTGAGCTGACACTCTCCACACCAAACAATCTTTGTGCTTATACTCTAAAGTATATTAATCTGTCGAAGAATCATACCACCACACTAACTGTTAGTGCCATTGAGCTCTCATTGCTTGTCAAAGTTGACTGTACTTCTATATCGCGCGTTCATTGCTGTCGTCTTATCTTACCCATGATAACACATTAACAATAAGATTCTCACCAATAATAATGCTTTGAGCTTCCACTTTGAAAGTGGTAATCTATATCCTTCTTGTTTCTACAGATGAATGTTCTTCATAATATTTATTTGTTACGTAATACTAGACTTTATGATGCAAATTTACTGTTTATGTCTTTAGTTTTTGTTTATTTTTAATTGCGTAATATTCATTTCCTCTGAGTTAAATCCTCTTTTGACGTTGAAATACTGTATGCTCCAGGACTCCGCCATGGTGTTGATTTTTTTCAACCCAGTGTGGCGCGGTGGGTCCTGTACACTGACCAAAAAAAAAAAAAACATATATATTATATTAATAGTATATATATATATTTAATATATATACTATATATATATATATGCCTATATATACTATATAAATATATATATATGATATAATATAATATTAAATTATAATTATAATCTATATATTACTAACTATATATATATATAAATATTATATAATATATATATATATAGATATATATAATATATAATGGGAATAAATGAATGTACGTTGAGATGTTTTGGTCATGTGGAGAGGATGGCAAGATAATCGGTTGGTTAAGTCGGATGTATGGTGATGAAGTGTTGGGGGAATGTGGGCCGGTGGGAGATCCGCAAGAAACGGATTGAGTTCCCCCCAGATAGAAGGAATGTCTGAGGAGAAATGCGAGTTGGCAAGAGGCTAGAATAAAAGGTGGCACAATAGATGACTGGGGGATTTTGTGAGGGGGTATGGTTGGCCCACTGGGCCAGGGGGATGAACCCTACATGAACATATCCTATAGTGAGAGTTCATCGGGCCCAAATCGAATCGTAGGTGGTTTTTCTGACTGGTAGCGAGTTTCCACATAGGTATTAGAGGGGACGGTAAGCTGGCCTTTCTTTCGACTTGCTCATTATTCTTCTACTACTTTTCTTTCTGATGCATGTCACGCACCTTACAACCAAGTCTGGGAAAAAAAAAAAAAATAATATATAACTATATATATTATATATATATATATAATATAATATATAATATATATATATATATATAATATATAATATATGTTCGGAGAGAAGCACGCTGGAACCGAACACTCGTACCCGACTGGAGTCTCTCTCCACTTATTCTCGTAGAGTCGATGATCGAAGAATATTTGAATAATCGGGGGTCAAAAGATATATATAAGACGGCAGATAGTGTAATGGTGTGTTCATAGATGTGGTTTGAATGTCTAGTAAAGCCACAGGCAGACCAACTTACACACTAGAGTGTTCGAGGCAGTTAGCTTTCCGTAACGAGAGGGAGATGGTTCCGGAACTCCGTGGCCTGCTTACTTAAGTACTACCGTGGAGGATTGCTGAGTTTTCAAGGGGATGAACAATTGGGTGATACACTTTACAGGTCTTGTCTTAACCCCAAATGAGGTTTACTTAACTAAAGTGTTTCCGGATCTATCTATCAATGAACTAATAACCGATAAGGAGTTCCTGAGAATTTAATAATAAGAATATCATAAAGCCTCAAGTCAATAAAGAATAAAATCTAGGAAATTGAATCAACAGAAAAAGTTTTATAGTTTTACTTATCCATCAAATAAATTTCTGTGGAGGTTTGGAATAATACATAGATAAAAACCACTCACAAAACTTAATAAAATTATATGAATTGAATATAATATATTTTAATTAGATAAATAATGAATTATACAAAACTCAATATAATTAATATACATAAATATGATTCAAGAGTGGAAACCAAACGAATCCAAATATCATTCGTGCAATGAAGAAGGGAGGAATAGAAATTCTGACTCAATCATGACAAATTATTGCAACTTAAAGAGATTGACTGAAGAATGAACCCAACAAATAAAAAAAGATATAAAACAGAGATTAAAACTGGAATCAGACCAAAATTGAATCTTGCTCAAGCTTCCATCAGAACTGAAATTTCCAGATTAAACCTGTCATCTATGGTGACGGGGCTCGACATATCGGTCATTGCCCGAATATGCCAGACAAGTTTTAGTACTATCATGTACTTATGTTATTGAACATATTATAATAGTAGAATGATGCAGGCGAAAAATTTTTCCTCCTTGTTGATGGTTGTCAGAATGTTTAATGTAAAGGGTGATCTATAAAGAGGGATTTATTGTATAATTGACAGCCGATCATGTTGCGGTGGTGTTTAATTGAGAATTTTTGCTTGTTCATATATGATGGATGAGCGTGTTGGGAAGGCAACTCGTTATTATTCTAGTGCTTTATTTTGAGCAATTTCAATATTTTTATTGCTGGATTGTGATATCACAGGAGCCCAAACAGGTAATGCATAGTTTAGGCGGGTACGAATGTATTGTCTGTAGACATTGCAAGTTCTTTTCTATTAGCCAAAGTTTGTTCCAGTTAGTGCTTTCAGTGCATTTAGTTTATGTGTGGCTCTTAAAAGTGATATTGTTAATGGAAGTGGATATCGAAGGTCAGACCAAGAATGGTGTTTTTTTCTGCTGAAGGAAGTCTATTGTTTGTAAGGTATAGTGCTTTGGGCTGTGATTGTTATGTCATCTGCATAACTATTAATTTTTATGGAAAGGGAAGTAGGATAAAGGTCATGCATGAAAAGGTTAAAAAGTGTGGGTGAGAGAATGGTCTCCTGGGAACTTCATTATATAATTTGCACGAACAGGAGGAGTGGTGACTCTGGATGGCTCTGGTTGTCCAAAAAGATAGGAGGTTAGCTATTATTTTTTGTTTTTGAAGGATATGTTGTATTTAGAATTTTGTCTATTAAGAGGTGAAGTGGGACTCTTGAATGCCTTGTTGATATCTAATGCTACAAGGAGTGCGCAAAGGGGGGGGGGTGAGTTTGGTTGAAGCTAATTAAAATTTGTTGTGCTAGATCAGTGAGGAGTGTAGAAGTGGTGCTTTTGTTGGAAGCCATGTTGTGAGACTGATAGAGGGATGATGGGGGAAATTCTATGAAGGATTAATAATTATTCAAATGCTTAAGATATTTTGGAGAGCAGGGATACGGGTCTGTATGAAGCAGGATTATAAGGTGGCTTATTTGGTTTTAATATTGGTATTATGAATATATGTTTCGTTTAAAAAAAGATGGTAGTGTTGCTAGGTCATGCAATGTTATATATCTGTATTAAGGTTGCAATTGCAATAATTCCTAGATGTTTGAGGTGAATATTGTATATGTCATCTGGTCTTTCAGCTTGTGAATTTTTGAGACTTTTAATAATATTGTGTACTTCTAAGAGGGTGAATGGGGGTTGGCAAATTTTTTTTTTGGAATTATAGTGATTAGCTCGTTTAGTTTATTGTTGAGATCTATGATTTGGTTTATTTGGTCTTGGTTCAGTTGTCTATTTTGCCTAAGAACATTTCTTTGTTTTATGAAGGTATCGATTTCTGGTGAAGATTATGATTAAAATGTTTACGATGTTTATGTGAGGTAAATGTTTTAGATGCCTTATGAATTATTTTATTAAATATTGTGCTGCTTTGATCAGGGAGGTGAAGCCAACTGTTTGAAAGGAGTGAATTTTGTTTTAAAAAAAATCTGTAAATGCCTGGCAGTTCGCTTTCATGTAATTGATGTATTTTTTTTTTTTAAGTATGTGAATGCTGGGTGTTTATAGTGTATTGTGACGGGGTCTGAGGAAAGAGCGTGGAATGTTTGCCAGGTTGTGACCTGGATTTAAGAGGGAGCAGAAAGAGATATCGGGTGATGTAGAGTTATGGTTATATTGTAGAGGCCGTGAGTAGGTTGATTTCGTTTGTTTAGGATGCAGAGTAAGTGAAAATTATCTATGATTAAACCACGTCTGTGTGCATGCGAGCGCGTTGGTATATACCAACTTCCGAGATTTTCCATATATAAGAACACCAAGCTAACGAAGTGGTAAAAATGGTCGAGGTAATTTTTCCTATAACCTCAGAAGTTTAACATCACTTATGGGTTGTGAGCGCTTATAACCTCCAAAAAAGAGAAAAAATGCATAACCCTACTTGTTCAATACTGTACTCTTCTAGAACACACACATTTAAATGAAGTTTAAAGATTCTTCTTCGTATACACAAAAATGTCCATAAAGTTACCAACTAGTATTTTTACCAGGCACTAACTGGAAACTCTTGTAATGTCATCGTCCCTCATTGCTAACATTGTAAATTTGGTAAACTTTAATTTTAGTTTTGAATTTTTTTTTTTTAGTTTTGTTTTGCCATGTGAACTGATTATGTGGGACTATGGATGTTGGATTTTAGAAGTTAATGCGTCTACGTGGCTGTAATGTTAAGTAGCACTATCCTTGATTTTGCTCTTTTCTTATATCTACTACTAAAATTTAATTTCTCCTTTTCTAACAGGGTTATTTGTTGATAAAGGTTTATGAGCCCATGTTTGGTCTTCGAGTTTATTGTTAATATTTCCTTAGTTCATTTAGTAAGCTTGAGGGCGGTGCTTAGATCGGTTTCCTGGTAGACAAAGGGATGAGAGGGGAAGAAATGTGATCAATGATGGAAGAGGTAAAATGAAAGAGGCAAGAGGTTATGATAGGGAAGAGGGATCAGAGGTTATGGAAGAGGAAGGTGGATGACTAATGATACAAGAGTGGGAAAGAGGATGTATTTTAATGAAAGTGTGAGTGTAGAAGAGAAAGATGAATATGTGGAGATATGAGCAATTGATGATACTGGATGTTCAAAAAAAGTGAAAAGTGACTAGGTAGAGTGATAGGAAGCATGAGTAAGAATGAAAGAAAAACAATAAAAGAATCTATGTAATGTATAAATGTGAAGCATGTTTTTTTGGATACTACTTACCAGTGTGAAAAGAACGAATATACCTTGTTGCATAAGAGGGAGATGTTTTTGTTAAGAACAGAGGTTGTAAATGGAGATATACCATGGTTACTAGGGTATGAATCTTAAGAAATTTGGATGTTGGTATAAATCTAATGAACAAAGAGGTGAATATAGAGGAATTGGATGATATAACTGTTAGCTGGAAGATAAGTGAGAAAGGTAATTTACAAATAGGTTTAAGAGAAAGGTGTGAGAAAAGATATTCGATGGGTACGAGATACATGCTACAAAAGGAAGGGGATAGAAGGCAAATAATTCACAAGTTACACCTGCAGTTTGGTCATCCTAGCAAAGGGAGACTATGGAAATTGGTTATCGACGCTTTTGGTGATAAGATTGAAAAGGAAGAATGTAAGAATATAAGATGTAGCAGAGAGAAAGTGAGTGATAAATGAGATGCTCGTGTGAAATATCGGAAGACTCCTAGTAGACCTGTGGCGAGTTTCCGCTAGCAAAGGGTTTTAATGAAACTGTTGAGATGGATCTTGGGGAAATAGAGGGTCAAAGGTTTCTTGTTATGGTTGATTTGGGCACAAGGTATTGTCAAGCGTGTTGGGTGAGAGGTAAGGAACCAGTAGAAATTGTGGAAAAAGTGTTAGAGAAATGGATCAGTATATTTGGGGCACCTGAAAAGTTTTTGAGTGACAATGGTTTGGAGTTCCACAATGAAGAAATGAAAGGTTTGTGTGAAAGGATTAGTATGAATCAATGGGCAACGGCGGCTGAAAGTCCTTGGAGTAATGGTCAGTGTGAAAAAAATGGTAGGGTTGTTTAAAGATTATATAGTGGGCCTGCAAATGTACAAAACATGTCCGTTTGAATTTTTGATGATACAAGATTGGGTGGTATCATCTGTCTTATAGCATTGGAGAAGTCAAGATTTGGAGGGTGACGAAGTGCACTAGTGGACTGATTAATACTTATACTTAAAACGAATAAAAGCTTTGCCATGAATCTGGAACCAAGCAGGTGCACGCGATTGGTTCAAACGTTCCTCCAACGTACGTCCATTCGAAGTTGTGGTTGACGGATATGATAGGTTTGGTTGAATTGATTCCACTCACGTTCCTGAAGATGAGTTCTTAACAGTGCTGGAGTTAAAGCAGCTTTTGTTGGTGACTTTTCATCTGACATTGTTTTTTGTAACTGTAGTTTTGGAGATATATATAATTGAAACAAATCTCTCTCAGGTAATTGCTCCAATCTACGACAACGTTTTTAGTAATGTCTAGTTCTTCTGTTAAAAGGTTTTCATATAACGGAATTGAATAGTTTTCACCACTGAAGCTTCCCTTTAGTGGCACTGCCAGTGACATATGAGCCAGATAGCTGAAGTAGAGAGAGAGCAGCAGCATGAGGATGAGTACGTGACATGTGGATAGGAGCTATGTCAACAAACTTTTTATTCCGCTGCCCAAAGAAAATTCCATTGTATGTCATTTGAGGGAAATCGCCTTTAAGGCTAAGCCAGAATCTGTGTCTGCGCGAAATAAACGTGCGTTGTCGGTATCCTTGTTGTTGATATGTATACTCAGTTGTAAGTTGTGATTATTGTATCTGCATCTTAGCTGTGTGCGTCCGAAGGTTGATCACATCTGTACCATCTGTTACGCAGTCTTGATACCCCCAACTAACTATATATTTCTTGTAATTGCTACTCCACATTGTAATATGTTACTAGATAGGAACTCTTTGAGCTCTTGTCTTGTTGTTTTAATTAGAGTAAACAAATGTCTTCTTGAAGTTTTGGAATTATCATTTCAGATAGTTATTTCTGTAATGGTTTGATCACTGGCCCAGTTGGCCGAACGTCTCATTTCATTATATAATAATAGTCTTATATGTCAACACAAATGTGAATGAATTTATGCCGTGATTATCACCAATCCATTGTTAAGGCATTCCTAGAGTCATGCCCCGTTTTTCGCTTTAGGCTTATTGTAAGTTGGCAAGAGCAGCCATTCCATCAATTTATATCGCTGATTTTGTACGATTCTTGTGAGTCTCTCGATTGGATTTATAGTTGATGAACTGCTTCATATCCTGTAACTTCATTTGATGTATGACTCAAAATCGCTGCAATTTGATTGTTGAACAATGATGCATTTCCCTTCATAGCAACAATGATTTTGAGGAGGAGGTATACATTTCGTATGTTGCATTAGATTTGAACTTATGTCCATATCATCTGTGTTTCGAGATGTATATTAGCTAGACATGGTAGAGATCTGTTTTCATAGATACCCAATTTGTATTTAAGGTAGACTTGTAAAATTTCTTTCGAGCTTTACTAGTTTTTGTGGGATTTCTTCACGGGACCAAAATTGTATTTTCTATTTAAACGCTTCATGCCATAAAGTTTCCTCAACTTTTATCCCACTATCTATTTACTTACAAAATTTGTCAAGTCTCCGGAATCACTCTTTGAGTAGAATGTGGGTTAGTGTGTTTGGGTTTTACAAGAAAAGTTGGAGAATTTCTAAATCGCATCTTTGAGTCTAAGACATTGCGATACTGCGTTTGAGGCTACTAGAAGTTGTGGTCTCTTAATATCCAAATTTTTCATCAAGCAACATTATCCGTTCATTTGAAATCGGGACATACAGAGAAGGAACGATTTGCATTATCATTTTGTGTATACTTACAAGTCCTCATGCCTAATTTTCGGTTTTTGTGCTCTATTTTCATCTGCCCTAGGGACATGAGGGAAAACAATACGATTGAAACACCCATTTTCCTCTATGAGTTTTTAAGATCACCAACCGTGACTACACCAACCTACAGCCAAAGAGGAGAATGAAAAACTACCTTCGCAACCCACAGAGAGCAAAAAAAATTTCAAGACAGTCGAATTAACAACTGAATCCGAAAACCCAGATGTTTTACAGATTGAAAGTTTTTGTATGAAATTGTAGAATATCCATATATGAACAAGCCATCTTGAGCTGGTTCCACTGATTTCCGTAGAGAAAAGCACCCGCAATTTTTAATTCTTCACAGGGCCTCTCGCTTATTTATCTGGGGTTGTCCAGTAATCATATTTTCTTTAATGAAAGAAATTACATAACATCATGTTTTTGTTTATATATTAGTTCCATTGTTGTAGATTGGTAAATCACTTGCAGTTCTATCGATTGCAGGCTTGTAAACAGGGTAGTTTTATCCGTTGTCATTGTCAATTTTCAAGAAAGAAAGTTTAATATGTCGTAGTTGTTAATGGTTTTCAATAGCAGTCTTAATACTAGTGTCTTCCATCTAGTATTTTTTCATAGTCACCGAGATACAAATCGCATTTGCCACATAGCTCTGGTATTCACTCACATACGAACCACCAATTGTTCTTATTCAGGCTATGATTATATGCAGTTTTCAGGCTTACATTATTCCATTTTGCCTTTGCCTCTCTTTTCCATTCAAAGCTGCTTTAAAGTTTTAAATGCCATGTCATGTACACGACTTTCTTTGTTGTTTTTTCATGTATCTATCGTTTTAATTTTTTCAATAGTTGCCTCATAACTGTTAACTGAAAAAACTATTGTTAGATAGCTCTGGAATTGCTGGCCAAGGCAGAAATCTGAAACAATTTGAATCTAAATAGCCTATTAACCCCAATCCAGTATGGACAGGAGATAATATATCATTACGATGAACATGGAATCTTCGTGAATAGGAACCATTAACATGTCAAAACATAAGTTGCTTTGTGAAGTAATTTCACCATATTGGACAATGTTGGAAACGACAGGTTCTGGACAACATGTATTCCAATTCGCAGGTTTTGTACAAAAAAGGGTTTTTGGCAAGGCATCTCTTCAAGATATGGTAATGGCAAATTATTTGATGAGGCCAATGATATTGGAGCATGTCGATCAGACTCTTTTACATCTTGGTAAAGTTACAGACGTTTCATGAAATGTCCTTCTTCCGTCAATGGTGTCTTCACAAAAGTCAATATTGTCCATAGCACAATGTATAAACCTGTCAGTAACCAAATCTGGTGGTATGTATGTACACGCCATCATTGCTGATAATCCTATTCGCAACACTTCTTGCAATATCTGTTTCAATTTTCAGGACTCTTGAGTAATCAATACTGCACCCAACGTTATACATGAGTTTGATCAAAGACTGACTTCGTGTTGCATTATGAGTGGTTAAGCCATAAGCCACCTGAAGAGGTAGGTCTCGACTGTGATGGAAACCCAAGAAAGACAGTTTGACATGAGCATCTGTGACATATTGCTTGCTAGTTTCTGTACATTTTCGTTTTTTGTCATTTGATTTTCATTAATGGTATTTTTTCCTGCAATACACCATTTAAAGAACATTTCAATTTCTTTTGGAACAATTTCAGCGAACTTTCTTGGTAAGATAACAAATCAATTTCGTATTGATTTTGCTTTAAAATGTGTTTTCTTGGATGCTTTGCAGATTCAAGCAATACATTCAATTCTGCTCATATCAATCGCAATTTCAGCTTCAGCAATAAGTGTCTCTAGTACATTTCATTGAAACTCTTTGCGCCTTGTTAGCCTGGTTTGGACGAGAGAATTCAATGTCTTTGTCTGATAGTTCTGTTGTCAATGAAAATTTAAGTGTTTGCGTTGTCATAGCATTGTGTGTACATATGCTTGAAAGAAAATATTTAGTACGTTTTCTTCAGTGACATTGCCATGCAAAAATTTTCTTAGTCAGTTCCTGCCTCAATATATTTATAAACTCTTAACATGCTCCTTGAGCAATATCTCTTCTGTTATGTGTCTGTATCTTCTCGGTCGGAGACGTTAGTAGATATTTTTTGCCCAACATTCTATGTGGTACATACGTTCATCGCAGAATGATGTATTTTCTAACAACTCCTAAGTACTACTCGTTTAAAATGCATTATTATTTACTTCATAGCATTGGCGCAAGTTTTTCCAGCAGTATTAGGTCGACACTTTGCTTAATTTTTAACACTTCTAGAACCTTGTCTTGTCAAAAAAAAAAAAACAATGTTCTTTTGGCATATGATTGTTCTGATTGGTTCATTTATAAGGGAAGAATAAAGTAATTCAAATGTTTTGGTAAAGTACATTAATGTTGAAATCATAGTTTATTCTTCCTCATGTTGCTCTTTTAAGATGTCAATAATGATTTTTATGGGTTATCGTTGATAACACAGCCATTGCATGCAAATATTTGTTTTTTTCATAGACAGACACTATATTCATCATCAACTGATTTACAATTATTTTCACAATGTTCATCCATACATTATCTTTCGACTATGCAACCCACAAGTTTCTTTAAGTAATACTAGCTGATCAGATTACCAGTTTTAGTCAGACGTGACGAGGTACGAGGAGACAACCACGTATATTGATTGTCTATTCGTTTTTTGAACCAATGTACAATGATAAGCTGTACCCTGTAATCAGTATTTGGTTGTTTTCCATCCTCCGTGTTATTAACTAAATAGATATTATTAGCTTATTGAATGTATACAGAATTTTAAATGCATGAAATTAGCATGTACAAAGTTTTAAAACAAAAATGAAATAGAGTAACATTGGAAATTTCAAGCATCTGAGTTAATTCTTTATACTTCAAATTTCTATATTAAAAGTCAGCAATTACACAAAATACCTAGGATCAGTTTTGGCTAGAATTTATACTGAATATGGTACTTCTTAGTATAAGCATTTGTCGTAATGCGATTTTAAACAAGATAAACATAAAAAAAACCACAAGTATTATGCATGGCAGAGCGGTGGCATTTATTTTTGAGTATAAGATTATCTGCCATAGTGGCTACGTCCAAACCAAATAGCTGATTTCTCCATTCTAATGAAGAGATTGATACCATGCCACATGCTTGTATCATTCAAATAATCCACGGATGTACGATGCAAGCGACTAATATGAGGGAAAATGAGAAGATGCGGTACTAAGTTCAGGTGTGAGTATGCTTTGGTCACTTGCACGAAGAATAAGTTTGTTGAAAGAAGTGGCTATTTTTCTTAATCAGTTGAGTTTTTGGAAAGAACGATAGTTCTGAAATATATTACTGAGGAAGATGCGAGTATGGGGGTTTTGGGAATTGAAGGGAGATTTTGTTGAAACATTTGGAGGGTATTAGATCAAATAGGTTATAAACACATGCGCGGAGGGCAGCAGTTGATTGGATTTATGACTGTGTGAAATATAGTAGATGATGAGTTAGAGAGTTGAGTCGTTATTGTAGTATGTGAGTATCTATTTCTATTAGTGTTGTGCCTGGGATTCCGCCCTGCGCAGGTTCTAGGTGCAGCATAAGTGTGTATATGCGACTATGTATAGTTTACGTCTATATCTTGTAGGCAATATAGTCTATATGAGATTAAATAGTAATTAGGAGACGTCCAGCCTCGTGTGTCTATCTAGCTGGTGTGTATGATATTATTAGGCTGGATGTACTGCTAGTCTGAATTATTCATTGTGATGTAGTAGTATGTTAATCTCAAATGTAGCATAATATCATATGACTATTATGTGTTGTAGCCTAAGATCATGCGTGTATGATGGGTGACACTACGCGATCATGTCACGATAGTAAGAATAGTTGAATGTGTGATAATTTATAAATAGTGTGTATAAGCTGATATATCTTTCGGCCTGAGACGAGTAGAGATGCGCTGACGACCCGATGCGAAGCACACTATCTATAGAAGTTAAAAGTGTGATTTTAATAGAGAGTTTATGTTTATAGGACCGCGTTTGGAGGGGGGGAGATTGCCAATATATTGTATAGAGACGCTCCTATTCGTATGAGCATAGCGAAGTAAGTTGAGATATAACAAAGTAAGATGAAATCAACGTTGGTTGGTCATTGAGAGCAACAAAAGGTAGATTGTTTTGAGTATTGTACTGTGATAGCATGTGCCACGCTGCGAGATATGATGAGCATGTGATCCGTCCGAGAATGAATAGGATCTTTCTTGGGCAGGTAAATAAATTATGAGACGGCGGTATGGGACGTGTGTTGGGTTCTGAGACGTGATTGAATTAATTATATGATAGTGTGATAAGTTCAGTGCCACTCCGCGAGTAGATCCATGTGATGCATATATGGAGTTTGTTTTATGAAGATCTATCGTGTCATGCTTATTGTTACGGAAAGCGCTTAAGAAATATTAGATAGATCTAGTGTATAATTCGGCCCTCATACATTTTAGCTCTCTAATCCATTTCATGTTTACTTAGCTATAGAGCATATAAGATCCTTTTAGGGAGTGTGATGTAGGAAATCTGAGAAGAGTTCTTACTAGACGTGTGCTTCTCTGATATATGTATGAGTATTCAGAAGAAGTGGAACTAATCTGAAGTTCAGAGAGTTGATGGATGGTTGTTCATATTGTGATTGTTTGTGCACAATACTATTGAAAGTCAATGCTTTGTCTCAGGAATAGAGTGAGGTCTTTTCTGAGTTGCAGTTCTTTACACTAGGGGTCAGTGTGTTTTGTACTTAGAAAAATTAGTATTTTGTATTCTTAGTATCATCAGCATATAGTATTCTTGGATTATGGGTGGTGAGTGTGATTATTTGCTTATGTGCTTTAGAACATTTTTTCAGGATTTGATAATGTGGGAAGGTTATGGGACTAGGAAATTCAGTTCTAGCTAATTCATACTTCATGTGTCTTATGTGTATATCGAGTGCGTGTATCTTAGTCGTTCTGTGTTCAGCTAATAGTGTGCTGTCTCGTTTCTGATGACAGTTACGTCGCTATCGTGCTGGTATCTATTCTTCGATTGAAATTTCTCAAATTTGGTTGATGAACAACTTTGTTTTCATTATTGGTTATTGGAAACTTGTGGCGGAAGTAGATTGTGATGGTCTATTGTAACAGAGATCTGGACAGGAGCTGCTTTTGAAGCTATTTGAGAGCCGGTAGTATAGCCAGTGCTAGAATTAGTGGGCGTACGGTACCAGGGTACGCCAGAGGGATTACTTGGGGGTACGTCATCAAGATGATGCAATGTAGCCTCCAGGATCCATTCAAGCTGAGTGTATGATGTTACAAGCGTATCATTTATCAGCTACAGAGATCTGTTATGAGTGCGATATATATATATTATATTTTATAATATATATATATGTATATATAATAGTTCCTTCATTGTTGTGTAACTGCTTGGCGGTATCTAGTAATGCACGTCGTGAGTTAATGTAGTCCTGGTGGCATCGTTCGAATATATAGTGTTATCGATTAATATACGTATATAATTATAATATATATATATTCTATATATCAAACTTCTAACGGTATTTGTCTGAGGTTCTCTGCTGGTCCCGATACTGCGAGCGAATTAAATGTATCACTGTTAAATATATTTAAATCTACTTATATTGGGAATGTACGTGCGGGATTTTCTGTTTAATTTGGTTCTTATTACCTAATCGATTAAGGTGTTCACAGGTCTTCATAAATGTATTAACTGTCTCTCTATATCTAAGACGTGTGTTGAATAATGCTAATAAGAACGAAAAATATGGATATGATGATTTTATTAATCAACAACAATATTTACCAATTCAATAGTTGGAAAAGCGCTCACGTTAATCGCTGATGTGTTTTGTTATATTGTGATACTTCAGTGGATTTATGGCTATGGCTTATTCGACTGTCGTATATCTATAGGAGATGATGTAATAGGCATATGTCTCGGGCTGTGTCATGAGTTATGTGATTGTTGTAGATGATGTGTGACCTCTGACTTGCTGTGTTCGATTCGTTGTTGATACTGCGAGATGATCTATTTCTATTTTAGCTCTACTCGCAAAGCTCCGCGAGGTGGACGGGGTCGATGTTCATTGGCCTCGGAACACGGCCTCTCTTCATAGTTCGCAATTCCAAATCCCCAAACCTATGTTCAATGGTATGTATTCAGTCGTGGCTAGGCCTCGCAGAAATGGCCGGGGTCTGTAGTTCCTATCTGATGTTAGGAAGCTGGTACGTTGGCGCTGCGCAGTGTGCTTGTGTGGCGTTGTCATGGAGTAAAAAACAATGGACGCCATGAGCACGCACTATATACTCTTGGAGAATGTCTTCTGCATACCTTTAAGCCGTTCTCTGCTAACGATATACAGTGCCGTGCGAGCCAAAACAAAGCTCTGCCCACACATCACAGTTCCAAATAGGAATCCTATTTGGGGAGATATTGCAACAGAAAAGTGGCACTGACGTCTCCAAATTCGCGACTTCAATTCTGATCCAGTGTAGTGTATACTCGATATCTAGTGAGGTTCAATCGCTACGCTTGTGAAAAATGAAACGCAACCGTGTCCCTGATCAGAGAAGAAGCCGTTGGAAGACCTTGTTATACGTTACTCCACGTTCATTCTTCATCTTTTCACTATATCTCGAATGCCATTTTTCGACCTCACAGAAGTCTGTGTATATAGCTCTACACTTGTTTGAAATTGAAACGATCACGAAGCACTGCGACGAGAAAGGAAACTGTCACTCGTATCAGAGTCCCTACGGTTAACCTTGAGTTTCGTTACGGTGACTGCCAGTCAGTCCCTGGGATACGTAAGGATCGACTACGCTCGATATGGTAATTACCAGAGTTGTGAGCCATCCTGTCTCTAGAATGCTGCTTCGTACAGCTGTTGATAACTGCCTGATGGCACGTTCCTTTTCTCTGACGATGTCTTTCCATTGTGACAGTCTTTGCCAAGCTAGACTTACAGCATAGGGTTTGTTTAGTTAGTTGGGTGTGTCTCCATCTTGTTCTCTATTTTTTTGAAAAAATCGTACTTTCGGGATTCGTAATTTGGTTGGTTGTTTTTATTATGCCATTTTAGTTCCAATACACGGTGTATTTACATACGGATACATACCAGTTGTAGTACTGTCATAATACGCTTAGCTCTACAATTTCCAAATGTTACTTCAATTAGAGTAATACATTAAATTGTCCGCTAGTTGATAATATATATAAATTATTTATATTATATATATAATATATATCTTAATATAAATATTATAATATATATATATAAATATATATATATAATATATATATGTACAGCCTATAGGGGGTACACTAGAATTATTTCATCTTAGGGAGTAACGCAATCAAAAGTTGGAGACGCTGAAGCAAGTAAGCGAGCAGTTTACAGATAACTGCCGAGGTTTGCTGGAATTGGAGAACATTACTGGAATGGTTGTGTGTAGAATCACACGTTTGGAGGACAGAGGGCTTGCTGCAATTATGTAGCATAAGATTGCCTTTGTTTGTAGGATATTTGTTTTGAGCTGGGCTATCGGCATATCTCACTTCGTCAATTCTGTGACTTGGTTGCATAACATTCAAACCTCCTGTTCCAAACAGTGTAAGAAGGCTTTTGCGAGAGACACTGTGGGTCTTACACAATTTTGCTGTGTGGCTGCTGTTTTCAACAAGTATGTGAATTCTTCCGCAGACTGAGTACATACCTCGTGCGGCCCGTCTACAGATATTTCGGGGCGATATAACCAAATCATTGGCACATAAAGTAACGTCTAGGTTGGGGAATGAACAGACGAACACTGTAGTTGTAAACCCTATTTTCGCCTTTGAAGGTGAAAAAGGGATAATAAAGGTCAGCAAAAGAGGATTTGGTGTCTCAGGCGAGTCCACTTGAGGAGAATCTGAAATATTTGTTAATGGAAATCTTTTCTGCTAGAGATTTCTTAAATTGTCAGCAATAATCTGTCGTTTTCTGTTCTAAAAGATGAATGTGCCTTTGATGCGTTTCTTTTTCATCAGAATGGGATAAGAGTATGTTTCCGCAAAGACATTAGAGATGAAAAAGATGACTTTGACTCCGGTAGTAAAGGAGTTGCTTTGATCGAGAGGGACCCATTTCTCAATATAAGCGTGGCTAGGGATCTTACTCCGTAAGCTTTTTCAAGTGTATCGCTAAAAATATCTTTGCTTGCTCAGTAAGAGCTTTGGAGGTGGGGATTGCAATAAACTATGAGTAATATATTGGAATGATCTATTGAGTCAAGTCATACCTCGAGTAGCATTATGGATAAACAAATGAGGACAAGTATAACGGGGGCACTTGTCGAATGCAAAATCGTATTGGGACTGGGATATAGAGGTGTAGTCAAGACACGACGAATCGTTGAGGCACCGCAGAGGCTTCAGGTGTAATAGAAAGTTATTATAGTGGAAGCATCTGTCTAGAGTAGGGAAGTCGAGTGTGTGTGTGGGGAACCGAACTATGGGTAGTGTAGCTTTGTAGAAAACCGACGGGCACTCGCACCGGCAACCCGCGCCATTTTTGCGGACCCGCCCGGCCAAAAATCAGAAAACGGTGTTTATCTACGGGGTTAACTGATAAATTTGCACCTAAATTAATTAGAGGGTAATCAAACAAAGTAAAAGAATATATATTTTTATATTCCAAGATTACTCTTTGTTATAACATTAATTGCAAAAATATATAATCATACATTAAATATAATCAATTTTTTTTGTATTTACTTTGTTTCAATTAAAATTGGCCAAATAAATTTAATTTGAGATTTTTTTATATAAAAATATTCGAAATTTGATATTTTAAAGAATTCGGAAAGGAAATAAATATAATTCGTGTTAAATTTAATTATTATTGATTTAAAGTAATATTCTTCAAGAATTATCAAATATTTTCCGGAATCTCTTTTCAAAATTATTTATTATATGATCATTAATTATATATATATATAATATATATATTATATATATATACTTAGTATATATATATATATATTTATATTATATATATAATATATATATATATCACTATAAATATATTATATATATATATATATTATATATATAATATTATATATATATAATATATATATATATATATATTATATATATATATATTATATTATATATATTATATATATTATATATACTTTAGAGAGGTAAGCCTGATTCTTTTTAGTATTATTGGCTTTACTGGTCATTCATTGTATTCTAAAATGTACACAAATTAATTAAAACATTGTTAAGGACACTTTTTTTAATATGAAATAAATTTTAAAAAGGAAAAACTATTTTCGGAACAAGCGAGACCTCTTCAGGATAAGGGACTGGAGCTGGATTTCTTTCTTATCTTATCCAATTCAAGTGGTTTTCAGGTTATCGTCTGCTATTTCTTCATGAGGTGTTGTTGAAATATTTGTGTTTTCAGATATCATTTTGTATAAAATCATCTATTTTAACTTCACCGGGATGCTAATTGTAGTTATTATTCATAAATGCAAAAGGATTCGATGATTTTGCGATGTTCGTGTGATTGATATCTGATCATCTTATAATTGTTGATATTGATAGAGTGCCTGTGTTACGCTATGACTGTTAAAGCTGAATTTATGCTGTTCCACCGTGCAGGTCATCTGATGTTGATTTTTTTCTTTGCAAATCTATAGGTTTCACATGTATAATGTTTATTTGCAAGTATTGCGGGAGTGTATATACAGCTTTGGGAGTAGATTTTCTTTTCGTTTGGGTTTTAGAATGTTTTTAAGGTAGCTCTATTTGTGGAAATAGAGCGGTAATATTTTTAGATTAATATGTTGTTGAACATATAATGGTAATTTTGAGAAATTGGTTAAAAGAGGTGTTGCTATATGTACGGGAAAGATTCCTTATAGTACCTCTTTTTTGCTTTGTTAAATGCTTTTGTGATGAAAATCTCAGGATAGTAAAGTGATTTGAAAGTATTGTGGATGTATTAGTTTCTTGTGCTAGAAGAGGGGGAGAGCATATACGAAAGGCACGGAGAATTAGAGATGACAGAACAGCTAATTTTGTGTTTTGGGAATGATTAGATAGCAATGTAATTATAGGTTGGTCGCGAATGTTGGTGTTGTTACCATAACATAATGGAGGATTGTTGATTCATGTGATTAAAAGTATCGAGAAGGGATAGAGTCTGTTGGAAGCATTTTATCGTATACTGAATGAGGATGAATTATGAGCGTAATATAGTTGGACATCATTAGGGTTGAGTGTTGTTTGTAGTATTTGTCATTAAAATAAAAAAAGTTTATTGGTATGAAGAGATTAATGAGCTGTTTTATTATAAGAAACAGGAAGGCCAATCTCTCATTACAACATAACCTTTCATTATTTTAATGCAAATATTACAAACAAACTCTTTGGCCGAGTATGGGATCCCCACTGTCTCCCATACTCGGGTAACACTATATATGAGAAACTAACGGGAATTTTATTCATATTTACCCCACTTTAACAATAGTTTATGGAGTAATATGTAATGACATTTTTGTCTCCCTCCTACACAACACCAAATCCTAATGATGTCCTAAATATATTAATTCTCATTCATCCTTTCGTTCTAGTATTACGATAGAAATGCCTTCCAACAACTTTATCCCTTCTCGATCCCTTAATCACATGAAATAACAATTACTTGCAATTTACTAATTAATAGAAAACCAACATTCGAACCAAAAACTATATACGCATTATCTAATTCAATTCACAAACAACCAAACTTAGATGTTCGTACTTTCACACAACATAAAATCAACACTCAAAACACCTCGAAACTAAAATACATCAACCAATCTTTCAAATCACTTTACATATCCTGAGTTTTCAGCAAAAAGCATTTTAAACAAGCCAAAAAGATGTACATAGACACCTTCCCCCAAAAAAATAGCAACACCTCCTTTTTACCAATTCTCAATTACCATTATATTCGTTAAACACAAATATTACCAAAAATATTACCCTATTCCACAAAAACATCACTAAAAACATTCTCAAACCCCCCAAACAAAAGAAAATCTCCCCCAAAGCTGTATTCATATCACATCCCTGAATACTTGCATAAACTATATAGTGAAACCCTAGATTTGCAAGAAGAAAAAAATCAAGCTACGATGAATGCACAGCAGGACCGAGCATAACTTCAGCTTTAAAAGTCATAGATAACACAGGCCACTCTATCGATATCAAACAATATAAAGATGATTAGAAATATCAATCACACGACACATCGCTAAAATCATATCCTTCTGCATTTATAATAGTAACAAACTACAATAAGCATCCCGGTGAAGTTAAGATAGATTCTATACAAAATGATGTATCTGAAAATCAAATATATTTTCAACAACCAATGTTGAATAGCAGACCAACTGAAACACACGTGAACTGATGAAGATTCAAGAAAGAAATCCAGTCCCTAGCCTGAAGATGTCTCGCGTGTCGGGACGAAAATTAGCTTTCTTTTTAAATTTATGTAAATTAAGAAAAAAAGTGCATTTAACAATGTTTTTAATTTGTGTACATTTTAGTAAGAAATAATGAAGTGACAGTAGCATAATACTAAAAAAGAATCAAGGGCTTCCTCTCTCAAGTAAATATATCACTACGAACAAAGTAGTTCTTAAATATTACAAGCAAAAAAGAACGAGGAAGCATAAGCACAGACAAGCACACCCAACCCACGACCACACCGGCCAGAAACACACAATACTATTATAATATACTATAACTCATATTATAATATATATACTATATATATTATAATTATATATATATATATATAAATATATATATATACATATATATATATTATATACTATAAATATTAATATAATATATTTATTATAATATATTATATATATATATAATAATTAATATATAATATTATATATTATATATACACCACTATATATATATCTATACGTACTATATATATATATATTACTAATATAAATATATATAATACTATTATATAATATATATATATTTAATACACTTTAACTTCTAGAAAATCAATTATATTCTAAAAATTTCTTCGAAAAATTTATAATTGAATTAAATTAAATGTATTCACTTTTTCATATTTAAATTATTAATTAATTCAAATTTATTTAATTTTCATCCTAAGTTTTAAGCCTTTCAGTGTTTTTGACTTACAATTCTAATTTAGTACCCGCCCCCGGCTAATTTAGAACAGACCCAGGCCGGAAAAATTCCGCCTCCGGTCGGGCCCAGTTTGCCATTGATTTATAACTTTATTAATCGAAGACGCAGTTTTATAAAAATTTTAAACCACAAACTTTCATAAATGAACAATTATAACAACAACAAAATGAAAATAAAAGTAAATAAACAGTGGATTTGTAAACAAGGCGTATATTTCAGAAGGAAAGGTAGTCCTCTCCCCAACAGGTCACAGGCCAGAGAACATTGATACAAACTTCCCGGACCCACTCCATAGGGATGGCTGATGGCGATTGGCCTCAAGAACATTCTCGAACTCACGCTGGTCTCCCACTGTTAAAACACAGAACTAAATAACTATGTGAGACCCAAAGTGTTATTATCAGTGTTAGCGATTCGTCCCATTACAATTAGCGGCGGCCTTTTAAAGGTGAAAGGAACGGTTACTATTCCTTCACCTCATTTCACGGGAAAAAAGGTGAGGTGCTTGAAGACCGATGGAGCGAGGACATGAAGCCCAGAAGAGCTGTGTAGGAAAAATGTGAGGACAACCTGTTTGAAAAGAGGGAAAGTACGAAAGTATTAAAGAGACTGTGGGAGTGAAAAAAAAAATAGAAAACTGAAAACATTGTGACAAGGATTAAAGATACAATAATCTCAAAAAATGAGGCGAGAGAAACAAGACTTAAGATTTCATATGTGACCAATGCACATACTATTGGGCCAGAAAGAGATGCACAAATCCCAAGATTGGTTCTTGTCACTATGCTATGTTCAAGGTTATTCACCAAGAATAAACACCATAACAAATCAATACACCATAATATATATATATATATAAAATATAATATATATATATATATATATCATTATATATTATATCTTATTTAAGTAATATAATTATATATATATAATAATATATATATATATATATATATCTAATAATACTATAATATTATAATTAGGGTGAGTAGAAAAATCAATATTTTTGAACGAATCGCCTGAGGGCAAAAGTTCGGATTAGTCTCTAAGAAAACTGTTCAAAATCTGAGCAATTTTGCATAGAGGAATTTACTGCCCTCTCGCCACAATTTTAGAAAAGGATGTACTCTTGCTCATTTCTTCACTTTTTTCCTTAAATAATTCTAAATTTCTAATTTAATGATAAATATATTTCATAGTCACTCAGAGAAAAAGGAATTATATCAA